>PPHD01000084.1:0-114606 GCA_002909625.1 Bambusicola thoracicus
TTTTTTTTTTTTTTTTTTGTGTGTGTGTGTGTCTACAGCTGCTACATTTGAGCATGTTCTCACCTGCCGCAGCCTAGGACTTTGCTACTGTGCTGTCATTGCTACGAGTACTGTTGCATTACAGCTGCTACAGACCTCCTGCGTGAACTTAACGTGATATAAATTGTTTTATTCTTCAGGAATAAGTGTCCTGGAACCAGGGCAGAGCTAAAATGGAGCTCCCAGGCATGTGGTGTGCTTGCAGATGCTCCATGTAAGGCTGTTCTGGGTGGTTGACTTCTGATGCACTCGAGGCCTCAGCATTTCTTCACATAATGTTAGATTTCACCATTTTGAGAATTTTAAGACATCACAGACAGAAAAATAAAGCTAATGTTAGATAAAAGAAAAAGCCTCAGGCTCTTGTCCAAACATTTTAGTTACAGGAACTTATTACTTTTAGAGAACCTCTTCTATTGACATATGAGTTACATGTGTTTACAATGGATCTTAAAGAGAGCATAAATTACTCAGTGAAAGGAAGAGAAGATGTGATCAACAAACAAGAGAGCAAGTGCTCAGTGCTCTGTCAATACTGCTCAATCCTTACTCACAGAGTTCAGAGTGCTTTTGAAAGAAGCTGAAACTGGGAGATAATGAAGGAACTGTGCGTAAGCCACCCAGCAGATCAGGGCTGGAGAACCCAGATCTCTTGACTTCACAGTGAATCATAGTCTGAACATGAATTAACAATACTGTGCTGTTGTAAAAGAGCACTGATCGTATATACACAGACACCCAGTTTTACACTGAAGATGCTCCTTTTTAATGAGTGGATAATCACAGAAAAAATAGGGCTGTAGAAATCTAGAGAGGTCACCTCATCCATCACCATCAATGAAAACAGAGCTGGAAGGATATAGCTATCCAGGTTACAGCTATCTCTGAGATTAAAATGGTAATGTTAATCAGTTTCTTCCTTACCGACTATACAGCCGTGGAGAAGCTTTTGTTGGCATAGGACAGTGTGAGAGAATGAACAGCATGGGGAAGAGAAAGGCAGTTGTGGTTTGTTCCAGCTGGTTTATACTATGTGTTGGACTATGAATCATCTTGTTCTTTCTGAATTTCTTGTTGTGTTTTTTAACAATGATTCTCAAAGGTCAGGAATGTTAAAAAAAAAATTAAAAATAAAAAAAATTGTCCCCCTCAGCTTTGTATCACGTGCAAAATTGATGAGGATGTTCTCTATTCCATTATCTTCATTGTTAATAAAATTACCAAACAGAACCTGCACGAAGGCAGGCTCTAGGAACCCATCAATATCACTCTCCTTTTGACAGTGAACTATTGTTTGTGATCCAATCAGTTTTGTATAGACCCTATACTACATTTATCCAGACAATATTTTTCAAACCTTAATGAAAATGTCATGTAACTGTCAAAAGCCTAATCAAACTGACAGCGTGTTCTGTTCCATGCAGAAGGCCTTTCCTTACTGAAGGGGGGAAAAAAAATCAAGTTATCTGATGTGATTTATTTTTGACAAGTCCTTGTTGACTACCATTGCTCTCTGGTTATCATCTATGTGCAAGTAATTGTTTATGAGATTATTTGTCCTAGGATTTTCTGGGGGGATTGAAGTTGATTACACTGACCAATCTATATTGCACTGGCTCTTCTCCTTCCCTCATTACCTCCCACCACCTTGAACAACTGGAAGTGATAGTTGCTGCTGCTGGTTGTTTTGCTTTGTTTTGTTTTAGGATCACATCCATCTTAATCATTATTTCTTTAACTATACTTGTATCATGTTCTTTAGACTCAAGCAATTTGAAAACATTTATTCTCAGTACTCTTAATTCTTTCTCTATTCCAGGCTGCAATCGTTCTGTTCTTGGCATGACCTTTTCTAACTATCTGCTTGTGGGTGAGCTGTTTTTGAACCTGAATGCAACAAAGGCACTGATCACTTTAGTTTTCTTTACCATTTAAATGATAATGAAATTCTGGGAGAGCATTGCCTTGCTGGCTACACATTTTAACTGAAACCCACCAGTATATTCAGGAAGAAATAATCCATACAGTAATAAAAAATCCCTGCAAAAGACTTCATAAAAATTCTCTCTATGCTTATTATAAAACAGGTTGTTCAGCATTACTGTTTTCATTTATTCAATTTTGAAAGAGGCTATACCACTCCCTTGCAATTTCACTTTCTTGTTCTAATACATCCTCATTAACTCCAAGCTAAGATTAAGATCTATGCTATTCTTTATGAGTTTTTTTTCTAGGATTTTTAACACTGTGATACTAATGTTATTTAGATGATAAACAGGGAAAGCAGTGATTAACTGGATCACCCTTGAACACTTGCATGTGTTTCACCTGGTTCTTATTTACTATGACTATCATTTTCTTCCTTCAATTATTTGTCTCGAATGGGGTACACAACATAAACATATATAATGTATTATGTATTAAATCTACTCATATACTTAAATTATGGCAACTTTTACTGCATGGTTTCTGTTAACAATTGTAGGATACTCACAGAAGCAGCTCAGTACTAACACCAATGGTTGGGCAGTTTTTATTCTCCTATTTGTGAAATACAGGAACGCTGCTTGCGAAGATAAGCACAGGGTATTTGCCCTATGAAGCTTACCAACTGGGTTGTTTGCTGCCACAAACAGCCTGGAACATGTCCATCCCTCAGACGCTTACAATAGAACAACTTCTGCAGCTACAATTGCAGGCGTCTGTGTTTCTTCCAGTCTGTCACTGTGTGCAGTGCCTGTGGGATGTTTCTGGGTCTTTCCTGTTCTGAACTCCTCTATACTAGGAGTTCACTCTATAGGTGAAGAAGACCTATAAATAGAATAACAACACATTGTCAGGTGGTATTATCTCAGATGCAGTGATTTCTTCAGATTGTGTTCACAAGGAAATGAACCGCTTGCGGTCGTGCTCTACCAACCCTCTTCCTCATAACTGGGTGGGTGCACGAAACCTAGGTATGTGGCTAAGGGAGAACAGGATCAAGATGTGAGCACATCTCTTTTGTTGGACTAGTAGCGACAGGCCCATGGGTGCACTTTTAACTTCACACCAGCACTAGCTGCTGTGGCAGTCTTGAGCTGCTGGGGGTTCTCAGTGCACGGAGATGCTGATAAGAGTGCTGGCCGGGTGCTGCACTGCTGGCCCCCTCCACACTGAGGGCATCTGAGTGCTGTGAGGTTGATAAGGGAATGCAGAATGCTTATCTACAGGAAAATGGTGGCGATAAGTTCTGCTGCTCACAATCAAAACCACCATTTCCTTCATGTGCAGATCTCACTTCCACATCGCCAGGCTACGATGATGACACGTTAGTAAGTAACTGGGTTGTTTGCCTATATGCGAGACGCACAGAATCATTAAGGTTGGAAAAGACCTCTGAGATCATCCAGTCCAGCTGCCCACCTCCCACCAACGCTGCCCACTGACCACATCCGTCAGCGCCACACTGACCCCTTCCCTGATCACCTCCAGGAGCGGTGTTCCCGCCGCCTCCCTGGGCAGCCCGTGTCAGTGCATCGCTGTTCTTTCTGAGAAATCTTTCCTGATGTCCAACTGGAACCATCTCCGGTGTAACTTGAGGACGTTTCTTCTCTGTCCTGTTGCTAGGACTGTGTGTACGCCTGCCCGATTCCCTCGTTTCTGATAACGCGAACAGTTTTACATCCTTTACGTTCATAACCCGCGTTTACCCTGACCGGAGAGAGGCGGGCAGAGCCGTGGCGGCACGCAGCGAGGTGGGAGGAAGGCGGCCGAGGGAGGCGGGAGCGCGCGGGGCGGAGAGAGGGCGGGGCGGGCGACCGTGCTCAGCCAATCCGGGGGGGCTCGTCCATTTTTCGGCGTGAGACGGGCACGTCGGTGGGGTGATGCTACGGCGCCGGGAAGGGGCCGGCAGGGCGGTGGGGAGCAGCCCGCCCGCTCGGGCTCGCCGCCGCTGAGGGGAGCGCCGCTCCCTCCCCTCCTTCCCGCCCTTCACCGAGGCCGGGGGCTCCAGGCCCGTTCTCGCCGCCAGGGGTACGGGGCCGACCCGCGAGCAGCGCCGCGCGGCGGGAAGGGGCGGGCGGCGGCTGTTGGGAGCCCGGGGCTGCGCGCGGGCCGAGGCGCGTAAGGAAAAGGCAGCGCGGAGCGGGGCCCGGGACGGCGGGGTGAGGCGGCTGGGGAAAGGGAGGTGGTCCAGTGGCGGGCAGGCGGTGGCAGCGGTGCGTGTTAGCGGTGGTGCCGGGCGGGGGTTCGCCGACTCCGTTCATCCGTCGCTCCGTCCGTCTCCTTGCAGGCTGCCGACGCCCGAGGGAAAGAAGAGGACTCTTCTCCGAGGCGCGGGGACGAAGCGGGACCCCTGGCGTTTCATGTTCCGCCGGCCCGACGGCATTTTGGCGTTGATTCCGACCTGCTCCCACCTGCACCCGGGCAGCGACGGGGAGGAGGAGGGGCGCCGTCCCGCCATGTCCCGGTACGGCCTCCGCAACCTGCTGGACTGGCTGTACGGCGGGGTGGACCCCAGCTTCGCCGGCAACGGAGGACCGGAGTGCGCGGCCTTCCTGTCCGGGCGGCAGCGCGCCGTGGAGAGCCTGGTGTTCCTCAGCCTGGGCGCTGCCGAGATCCTCCTGGCGCTCTGCAAGCTGCGGCAGCTGCACCTCAGGGAGCTGGAGGGCCACCTGTTGCAGCAGCCCCGCGCCAAGCACGAGAGCCTGGGCAAGAACCTGCTGCTCGTGGCGCTGTGCCTCGTCTTCGGGCTGGAGGTGGGCTTCAAGTTCGCCACCAGGACGGTTATCTACCTGCTGAACCCCTGCCACGTGGTCACCATGATGCAGGTAAGGCTCGGCTTTGGCTTCACGCTGCCGAAGTGGTGCTTTTCCCGCGGCCGGTTTGTGAGACAGAAGCGCATAGCGAAGGTTCAAATAGCGAGGATTCATATAAGCGTTTTAGAGCTTGGCTTTTACCCAGCTGAATTGAATGTGGGGAGGAAAAAAAAGGTGAAATTGTAGTTAACGTTAATGTCTTTGCTCATGGCAGAAAAGTCTTTTTTGTCACCAGAAAATGCTGTTCCCACCAGCAGCAGTGGGATAACTTGTGCCAAATTTGATTAAAAACGAGGTTACTGCTGAAGATTTACCGTGTGATTTACACACCACTTTTTTTCAAGCAAGTGACTTTCAGGGGTGTGAATGTGTTTTGTGGAGCTGTTAAAGCAGCAAAACTTTTTGGTGCAGGCAATTTTGTTTTGCTTTTCTAATTGTGAAGTGGGTGTTATCCTTGTTTTCTACATGATGATGAATGAACTGAGGTGGCTTGATACCTACTGCTAAACCATGTGCTTTAACAAGTCGTGGCTTAGTTGCTGATGGATGATAATACACACTGTGTGCATAGCTGTCAGGCTAATAGAGGCGTTCATAATTAGCGAGTGAACTGTGGTATCTGAAGCTTACAAACTATCTGTATAGTTCTGTGTGTGTACTTAGCTCACTGAGATTGCCAAGGAATGTGGCATGTCAAAAATAATCCTTTTACTAATTCTCTACCATCAACACTGGGTAATTTACAACATTTGACCTCAGCAACAAGTAGATTATATGAAAGTTTTTCTTGTTTTGTTTTTTTTTTTAAAGCTGCCATGGTTTAAAAAGAAGTCAGGAATAACAAATTGGACCAATACCATTCCTTGTCTGTTTGTAGAATTCTAACTGGTAGTACTAGAGGTCTGGGGGTGATGGGGATCCTTTCAAGAGGGGTCACGCAGGCTTTTACAGCAATAATTGGGACGTCTACAGAAAATGAGTTCCTGTTCCAGAGTTTAATTAGTAGTTTATGTGAATTCCTGAGCTGTGAGGCAGTGCTAGGTCAGTATTTTACACAGTAGAAATGCTTTTCATAAAGTGGTAACAGTTGTTGCACAATCAATTAGTATTGGTAAGGAAGTGGAAAGCAGAAGGTTTCCAAGAGCTGTACAAATAATTGAAAAATAAAACAATATAGCCACATTCCATTGCCTGGCAACCCTCTCTATTTACTGGAATGTTTCCTGTTAATTCTCTGAGAAGAAGATGATGACATTTTACCATTGTGATTTGAATACTTCGTTCTCTTGGTGCAGTATTATAATATTGCTTTATGATAGTGCTATGGTGTTAACGAGAAGTATCCATCAGAGTGAGGGAGGTGATTCTGCCCATCTACTCTGCTCTCATGAGACCTTTTCTGGAGTGCTGCATCCAGTTCTGGGCCCCCCAACACAGAAAGGACATGGAGTTGCTGGAGTGGGTCCAAAGGAGGGCCATGAAAATGATCAGAGAGCTGGAACACCTCTCCTGTGAGGACAGGCTGAGAGAGCTGGGGCTCTTCAGCCTGGAGAAGAGAAGGATCTGGGGGGGACCTTATAGCATCCTGCCAGAACCTGAAGGGGGCCTACAGGAAAGCTGGGGAGGGACTTTTTAGAAGGGCAGGTTGCGGCAGGATGCAGGGAAATGGCTTTAAAGTGGAAGAGGGTAGAGATGAGATATTAGGAAGGAATTCTTCAGTGTGAGGGTGGTGAGACACTGGAACAGGATGTCCTGCGAGGTTGTGGATGCTCTCACCCTGAAGGCATTCAAGGCCAGGCTGGATGGGGCTTTGAGCAACCTGGTCAAGTGGGTGGTGTCCCTGCATATAGCAGAAGGATTGGAATTAAATGCTCCTAAAGGCCCCTTCCAACACAAACCATTCCATGAAATACTAGTGCTTACGGGTAAACTGGGGGTAACATAGCTCAGTTCTTAATGCCCACCCTCAGAGGTAGGGGGTTAACCTCTGTAGTCAGACATGGACAATTCTTCTATTTCAGACCAGAAGTGGTACCTTCTTTCCTATCGTGTGCTGATCACTCACTAGAAATGATGTTACTGCACTTTGTGAAACTGACAACAGGGATATGTCAGTGAAATTGAGAAGTAATTCCGCTTTATCTTCAAACAGATATGTTAGAAATATGCCTGGGCTTAAAGTAGGGAAATAATATAGCTGCAAAATGGACAGCTGTCAGCAGAGAAAACAACTTAGAAACAATGATAGTCAATGACCTCCGTCAGCAGGAAAATAATATATAGTAGGTATGATCTTGGAAGTGTTCTTCTGGCTTGAACTTGCTGACAGCAACAGGTTGGCAAGGCAAATATATGAAAATGTCATTTATCTTGTGCTTCTGTTCTTACAGTAGCTTGTATGTTATGCTGCTGCCAGGCCAGAACATGAGGATGAGCAAGGTAGGTGGTGAAGAGCTGAAGCATGTTATAGCATTTGCAGTCCTGTCAGAGGGATGTCAGCAGTAGCTGTTTGTAAAGGTCTCTTCATCCACTCACTCTTTGTTTTCTTCATGTGAGGCTGTTTCTCCTCAGAGCTGCAAAAGCTCTGGGCTCTGAGCCAGAAAATATTTGAAACTGGAAATTGTCCTTCAGACTTCATCTGCATAAAACTTCTGCTTTTGAAGGACCTAAGGCTGAGATGACATGACAAAATAAAGTGGGAATTATAGCTGTAGTGCATTTAAGCAGACAGAACTGCGTAGTGTAATGGCTGCTGTGCTCTACAAATGAGTCTGTTTTGATCAGATGTCTAATTTCTGCTTATCACACCAACCTGTGTTCATATCTAATCTTTTTTCATAAGCGGAAAGAAGTAGTTCATGTGTGTTACTGTAAGGATGGAGTGTTGGTTGAATGAATGTATTTAATTGCTGTAGCAGTAGTCTTGGTTGTGGGATTGAATTTGTTGCCATCGTGCCACCTGCTTGGATAATATGGAAACACTGCCTTTGATTTCCAGCCCTATGATTGCTTTTGGTGTCTTGCTTAGCTTAGAAACAATGTTGTCTTTTCATCAGTAATGTAAGCATAGCATCAATAAAAAATGCTTTTTTTTTTTTTAAAGTTGATATCCATTTTAAGTAAAAAGAGAACTAGAAAATCCTGTTGTTTCTTTAATGTGCTGTTTCTGTGCTGTGGGTTGGGGGTGTTTTCATGCAGAATGGCAGTACATGGTGCAGTAAGGGGGGGAAAAGGTCTTTGAAGAAACTCTAGAAATGTGTGCTCATTTTAGGACTGAGTATATATGGTAGGTATGACTGGATCAGTGACACTGCTGCAAGTCCAGCATAAAAGCTGTACTAACAGAGAAGCTGTGGGGGGGTTTCCTTTTTTAAGTGAAGTCCCCCAGGGTGCTGTGAACTTCTTTTCCCTTGCACAGCAGGAAAAATCCAGCATATGTTTAGCAGACTATGTTACATTTTCAAGACGTTAATCGTTTAAAGTATTTTGGGAACCATTTATTGCATTGAAATTAGAGATGTGAAGGACATCTTTTCAGTTTCTGCTTCAGCAATGTGAGAGGGAGGATTCATCCCATAGCAAATAACAGTTATTGATCTCTAGGTATTTTGTGTAGGAGGCTTTTGCAACTGTTGCTCACAATCAGCGTAACTTAACTAAATTGCATAAACAGAGCAGTCCCTGGGTATCCCGTAGGACATCAAGCAGGAGATGCAGGCAGCTAAGATTAACTGTAGACAAACATAAACTAGAACCCAGAGATAAAGTCTGCATTGTGTCTGTATTGTGACCGAGGTATTTGGGAAACAAGATGCAAGAAAAGCTTTTACACAGTGGTCCTAGGCTTTGTTGGCAGCGACGGTACAGCTGGTCCTCTTAGGATGTTCTGAATTGTCCACTTCTTTGTTTTAAATATGCCAGTGCCTTACTTCAGAGTGATGACTTAATACCAAGCTATAAAATGAGATTTAGGTTGGTTTTGCCTTAGGAAGAGCTTTCTATAAGGCTGTTTGCAAGTGTTCTTATAGAATAATTTCTTCAAGGTAGATTCTCAGCTGATAGATTGTCTTAATGCACTTCAGGCAGCTAAGGACAGGCGTTTGTGTGCTGTAAAGAAGGAAAAAGGCAAGGAAAAGATGAGCCTAAAATAATGCAGAGTCAAGTTTCATCCACTGATTTTGAGCTGATGCTCATATAACTAAAATCAATGCAAAGTGCACCTGTAATTCAGTAAATACTAAATTCTGTGTTCATTATTTCCAGTTCTGGCTTCTTAGTCACCTGAATCCTTCCTGTCCTCTGCAAGACAGGCTGCCACGTGAGTGTGGATTTCATTTGTACGCATTGCTCCTAATGCTTTGTGATATCTGGAAGAGACCAGTTAGATTGTGTATGCTTTCTGTATTCTGTCTCTTCAAAGCCTTGAATTAAAATTAAAGAGGTGTTAATATCCTGAAACTTTGCTTACCAAAATACTGGAGATGTTGATAGAAATGACACTAAATAATAGCCAACAGGTGCTATTAGGTAACATAAGCAATAGTCTCCAGGTAAAAGTTTGAGTTATTCAGTTCTTAAGGGATTGTAGTATTCTGAAGAGAAGATTATCATAGCTCTGTCCACTGCTGCACATATTACAATCCTAGTGCAGGATGTAAAACAGCAAAGGCAACATTTCCCATGAATTTATGCATTTTTCAAAATGTGCTCATCTAAATGTCTGTTTTTAAAACTCCCTTCTATGAAGTGTCTGTATGTTTCCCTTATCTATGTAATTTTTGTGTATAGTTTTACATTCCAAACCTGTGGAACTTGCAATTTTTAAAGCACTCTGGAAGTCAGGATTAGGTTTCAGGAGATTTGATAAAACCGAGGTTTAGTTGAATTTGTTATTTTTAAGGATTGAAAAAGGTACAAACGAAGACTTGTGAAAGTCAAGGCAATGTGTTTGGAGTATGGCATGGTTTCTTCCCAAATCAGTACATTCAGGAGGAGTGTGAGACTACTGTTGCGAGGCAAACAATCCTTTCTGGGCTCTTAAATGCTATCTGGTAGCCATTAAGTCCATCACTGAAGTGGAAGATGGGCATAATCACAGCTCACAAACATGCCAGACTATGAAGTGTGCTGCTTGGTTTTCAGGTCTGCACAGTACAAGCCTTTCCGTAATTTCAAATTACTCTTCAGCATTTCCTATTAAAGCTGATTCCTAGAAAGGAAACTCATTGCAGTGTGTGGTAAAAAGGTCAGATGGAAAAACAATTAAAGCACTGAAAGCAGCAGTAGTTCTTGGTGGCAAGTCTTATTTCTTGCCTGTGGGTGTATTTTCCTTCTGGAAGGATGACGACAGCTCAGGGGGCACGGGGATGAGGTGATGTGTCGTGAGGCAAATCAGCAATTCCTTTATATATGGTCTGGGATGCTCCTGAACTAATAGTTTGGCATTCATTTAATAGGACATGGCTGCTTGAATGGTTTCATCTGCCCTTTCAGTAACTAATTATTTCTAATTGCTACAATATTTTAGAGGCTTTATTTGATGCTGTAATTGATATCGTAATTTCTCGAGCTGAAGAGAAGCTTTTCTATGATAAGTTTAACACTGTATATATAGTTTACTTTACTCTTTATTTTTAGTGAATCCCAGTATATAATAAAAGAATTGAGAAATACCGGTATGAGGTAAGGCAAGGATTCTTACTCACAAATAATATAAACATTTTTAATAAGTACAAACAGTAGCAAATGTTTTCAGGCTGTGAGTCACAATTTGCTGTCTTTGAAGAGGTTCAGTTCAGCCCCTTGGACAAGATTTGGCCACCACATGCTGTATCTTGAGCTGAAAGTGCATGCTTGTTTACTTCAGTCAACATGGTTCAGGTCGTGACAATGCTCACGGTACAGTGAGCATTCCAGTTGAGGAATTTGGTGTGTGGAAGATCCAGACCGAACTGCTAGACTTCAGAAATACCTGCTGTGTTTGAGGTTAGAATGCATACTTTGGTAACTCTCCCCTTTATTCTGTGTGTTCTTAGGAGAAAAGGAGTAACAAGGTGAGAAGTACCATGAAGTAATATGATTCTCTAAAAGGTAGGGATTGCATAATTGGAAATCGTAGATGGAAAAAGCTTAAGTTAGCCTAAATATTTACAGCAAGGATTATTACCTAAACTAGAGAAAATATTAGGCAAGTGGATGTTGTTTTGATAAGATCATAGATTTAATACAAATATTAATCACAGTGCAACTTACGTAGTTTGAGCAACGTGAGGTCCTGTACTTATTTAATTACTTTGGAGAACGGGGCTCTTAGAAATGGTATCGGCGTTCTGTCCAGTGCTTTAATGCTTCACCATTAAGCACAATGCATTTTAGGATTCCTACCTATTTTGCAGTTTAACAAACTATTCCATGCAAACTGTCAGCTAGCAACTTCAGCTGCTCTTTCAGGAATCGCTGTCTGATGCCTACAGGAACTTCAGTGGAGTTGTAGAGTAAATGAAGTAACACCATTAACTGTATGGGACACCATAGATGTTCCAGGGAGTGGGCTGACATTCATCTTCTGACTTCCATTCTTAAAAAATGCTCCTTTGCTGTCTCCCTTACACTGCTGCACGTGTTTGCTCTTATAGTAGCAGATGGTGAGCTTTACTGCAGCGGTTGTATGACGTACAGCAACCTGAACCGTGGTGATGTTCACCCAGAGGAAGTTCCGTGCCATGAATTTGAAACCTGCTGAATATGTAATAGGACTCATGTTTCTCGTGACACTTCCTCAGGGCTTTAGATAGATACAGTAAGGGTTCACATTTGTTCAGACTGCCAAGTAAATAGTATCAAGGGAATAGAATCGTTTCTAGTGCAATACTTGGACAGTTGATGGCATTTTTCCAGGAATTTTATCAGGAATATGTTGTTATATGTTGTAGCTTTTATGGATTGTATTTGTTTCTTTGAAAAAAATGAGCTTTTGTAATAATAATGCTGTTACATATTAATTGTCTTAATGCTTTTAAAGATACCTCTTACTGTAGGATATGTACTCGGTATAGTCTGCTGTATGCAATCAAAACTTGATTTCCAAATATCCGGTTAGTTACGTGTAACAGAATCATTGGGTAATTGCCACTTGGAGAAATAGAAGGCTACTGACATCTAACTTGTGCATTAACCCACAAACTTGAAGTGTTCTTTACTCTGAAAGCTTCTGACATATAAAAAGTGAAAGCACTCTTACTTGGTTTCTCATTGGTAAAGCCGCTCTATGCAGAGAAATTAGCCCATGCCTCTCAAGTCTAGAGTAATAAATATGAAAAATGATTTATTGAAGATGTTGTTGATAAGGATTTCTCTGAATTATAATCCTCCTTACTAATATGAAAAACAAATTAGGGATATCTGACTAGGTGGGGATGCTCATGGCTTCTATTTTTTCCCCATATAGGGTTCTGTGAGGTGAGCCCGGAGTACTGGGAGAGAAACATTTTTATTCATATTTTTTTTACTGCTATTCTTCAGCTGAACAAAGGCTTATATCTATATTAGGTGTTAGGAAAGGCCAGGGAGCAGTTGAACTTTTCTAGGTGTAGAAAGTAGATATTTTGACCTTCACTGTCTGTGGCTGAAGATGTATTCACTTTGCCTAGTGTAGCCAAAAAAGTCAAAGCCAAAAGCATTCATTATACCATTCAAGTTGTGTGCTAGAAATATAATTTTCTTGTGGGACATTCTAATTGTTTGTAGCAATTATGATTTTTTTTTCCCCCGTATGGACATGACTAATTTATTTTTCAACTACTCTTGTGATACAGTGAGATAGGATGTTGTTTGTTGGGATTTTTTTGAAGAAAGGAACAGACAGAATTGAAAACATGTCTGCTATTTGGGAGAGATGGAGAGTAATGGTAGGTGAGGAGACGCTCTTTGTAGGATGGGTTAATTGAAGACCTGAGATGTAATGCCTGGATGAATTAAGGTTTCAAATTCTTTAATTTTTCTTAGTTTACTTGTTCTTTTTTTTTTTTTTTAAATTTTCAGCTCCCCTGATCTTTTAACGTTGTTTCCTTAATGTTATCTTTTTCAGAACATGTGCCATAGCAACTCAAAATAAAAAAAACCCAACCAAAACAAGCAGGAACATTAGTCAACATCTATTAGTCAAGTTCTTATGTGCTCAGTCTGAAAGAGCTGCATTGATCCAGCACATAATTGTGTGTCACAAGGAAATCTTCCAGATGTCCTTCTGGCACTGGAGACTCGGGGAAGAGTAGAGCAGGCCTCTATTACATCAATTTTGCTATTGTAGGAAATGGATATGGAATGTCACGCCCAGGGGAGAAAGTAACAAAAGTGAAGACACACTAGTATCCACATGAATATCTTACTGGGAAACCTTGCAAGGTTTCAAAGCGTCAATAACAGGTATAAATAGAAATAAATCTAAATTCAGTGCAAATTAGTTTTGTTAAGAAGTTGGAGGCTTGAATATTACTTTCTTTCATCAGCCTTTTTGTTCTTCCCCCTGCTAAATAAGCTTGTTGTGCAGGTTTTGCTGGCTGTGTTAGGCTAGCAATGGAGGAGGAAGTAAGTCAGCCACTGCCAGCAAGGGGATGATGCAAATGTTGATTAGAGAACAAGGAAGAAAATTAAGCTCAGTGACACCTTCTCGTTGAAATCCCAGTTTCTAAGATATCCTAATTCCATTGCACACATAGAAGCAGATTGGTCCTATGTTAATAATTAACCCTAAAACATGAGAAGTCTACAAATCTTTCACCTAAGACTGTAAAAGAAGGTGAGTACAAGTTCAGTCAGTAAAGTAGCTAAACCTATGGAAGGGAAGGCTAACGAGGGATGTCCAAGGGATCATAGATAATTTAGGGAATGTTAGATTGTAGAGAATGAAAATTGTTCAGCGTGCTTCTTTTATCTTAGTGGAACTGTGAGGCTGGAAGGAAGGACTGACATGCCCATATTTCTCAAAGTCTGCTCTACAGACCACAGGAGAGACTCTTACTGTGGTATTACTGAGTTATCTGCCGGTAACATTGCTTTGAATTATGAGTGTTCTTATTGCTAAATAAAAAATTCTATAGGACAAATTAAGTAGCCTCTGAACTTTCCTGACAGCTGCATAGGAGAGCTGTGGTTTTTTTTTATGCTAAAATATTAAGCAAATTCAAATTGCTGCTGTTCAGCAAAGAGAATGTAAGATCTTCTGATCTTCATTCTCTCCTCAGATTTGGCAGTCCCAAAGAGTAACACTAAACCAGTGTTAGTCTTTGCTTTTTTAAAGTTACTTTTTTTTAGAAAGCAAACAGATGGCTTTTAAATGATACTACTGTGTTGTGCTTAATTGATAGTTTGTGCACAAACGGTCGATGTCTAAACTGAACCTGGACACTGAATGGAAGCTGTATGATGGGGTTGTTACTGCTGCTTTCTGATAAATGATTGAATGATTGCTTTGAACTTACTTCAAAAAAATGAATTTTAGGGTTTAAAGCCTTATACATCTTGTAAGTTATCCAGCTGCTTGAATGTAGCTTGTCTTATGTTTCACCTCTGGAGGGGGTAGGGGGGATGAATATTTTTCACACTGAAAAACACTCAGCCTTACCTTTAAGAGGTACTTTAATTTTTAAAATGTCTTCAAATATCTTCAGCTGTGGGGAGTATTTTAATGCACGTAAGAAAGGGCTAACCAGAAGGTTAAGCATGTTACTGAGGGTGCTGGCCAAATGCCACTTGAATGTTAGCATGCATGGGACATTGCTGCCTCTCTTGGAAGCCTTTTCCAGTGTTTGACCACCTCTGTAGTAAAGAAATATTTCCCAGTTTCCTATCTGGACCTGCTTGGTGCAGCTTTGTTCCATTCCCTCGTGTCCTGCCATTGGCTACCAGTGGTGTGACTTGTTCTTTTCTTCCAATGCTACTTCTTGAATTTTTTTGTCTCTTCAGTTAGTTTTGATCAGACAAGATATTTGTTTTGCATGTTTCTGTCTCTCTATTGACTTCACTTAATAGTGGAGTGAGTCCTAATAGACTTTGCTGTATTCATTCATTAAAGAACAGTTTATCTATAACCAGATGCAGAAACATTTTGCTGTAGGTCAACATCCCTTTATCTGAAGGTAGAAACAAGACTCCTTTCAGATCTGTGGTCTTTCACATGATCATGCTAGTAGTTAAAGAAGCTTTCTCAGTAAACTCAAGTGAAGTTATGATCTTAATGTCTTCAGAGCAGGCCTTTTACATACAGGCTCTTCTACTTGCTACAGCAACACAAACAATTTATACAATCAGATTTAAGGAAAAAGGGTTCTCTGAAATTCATGGAACTTAAGGTATTTCTTGGCAACTCCATGGAATACCTAATGACAAATTCACTTACATGTGTGCTTTAGAATTTCAAAATTACTGCGACAGGGAGAAAACCACCATCCTTTTCCTTCTACTTTCCAGTCTGTCCTAATTCTGTGGATGTTACTTAGAACTTTTTTCTTTCAGAGTATGGCTCGAAGAAGGGGATCATGGAATAGGTGGATTTGCAACCCATTTCTGAGTTAGTTGTGAGGTCTGTTTCTTTCTGATTTTTTGTCTTGGTAAAGGAGTGGTTAAGCAGAGCAATTGTGTACGTTGTAGTCTCCAAATGGTAACAGCCCTGCTGATCTGTCATGTGTTGTGGTGTGACCTTTGTACTTGGGCTTGTGCAGGGGGGTGCTGGCTGGGCAGTTTCTCATGCTAGAAATATTTCCCATTGGGATGGACAATGGTATTTATGGCAGAGCAGTTACAAATTACACTGACTTTGACGTCTACTTTCGTCAGGGTCCTTAAAGTTGAAGTGAACCTCAGTTTGCCAATCTAACAGTGTTGTGAATTTCTTTACAGCTTATTCATTGAGGAAGAACTGGGTAATCTTCTCATCCTGTGCTGGTGAAAAATACTTGACTGTCCTTATTCACAGTGTTATCCCCACCTAGGACTGATCTATATGCTTCTTCAAGGCTACTCAAAACTCTGTACCCTCTCTTTCTCTTATACCCTATAGGGTTTGTTTGTTTGCTCACTCTTTAACTGATTGAAGAATCTTTTGGTCATGCTTGTCATCTCTGCTTTTTGAAGAGAGAGGTCAGAGTGGACAGGAGCAGTCGGAACTGTGCCCTGAATTGATTGTATAACATATAACACAAAGGAGGAGTATCTTATAGCTTGTTTTTCCCTCCCCACATACTTACTTTTGTAGAGATTAAGTTTCTGGTTAATTCTTTTGTTCTACTTCTTTGTGACACGTGTAACAGGTAACACATCCAACTTTGAACTTTTCCTTCAGAATAACTATAGTTTTTCTGCCCTGAAGGAAGAGAAGCCCACCTCAGGGTACTTGAAAGTAGGTGCTGCCTTCTTCTCAGCAGAGCTGTCCAGCGCCCAGCAAGGAGGTGGGGGCAACACCTGTGATGGGCTGTGCGTGTAAGTCCTTGGGAGTGCCAGCAGGGAAGCAGAGGCTGGGAATTCTTCATGGCTATGCACTAATTTGATATGATGATGAAAACACTGCTAGTTTTTTTTCCCCACAAGGCAAAGGATTTTATTTCCAGCATGACAGTGAAATGTAATATGATTTTGGGACAAGGATGTGAATGCTTGTGATAGAGCTTGCGAGCTTGTCTGCTGGGAACTTGATTATTTTCAGGCCATTAATTACTCTGTGAGCTGAACTCAGAAATGCTTTTTGTGATGTTTAAATCTACTCAGTGACATAGTTCTTTGAAAATCAAATACAAATGTTTCTCGTGAAGCGTCCCTTTTAACAGTTTATGAGGTTTATTTATCATGGGAAAGTACTTACATTTTTAGAGAGAAAGTGCTTGGTGTTAATTTGCTAGTGCTGAAACATTTGAAGATCTTTTCCATTACTGCAGAGCTTGAACATAAATATTCTAGCTTCCTCTGTCGCCCTCAAACATCTTTTCTGAAAGATTCTCCCCAACCAAGGGAGTTGCATACTTGGAAATATTAAATGCTTGTTTTGCCTCATTAGTTCTCACAACTGTTTCTTACTGACCTGGAAATAAGAAGCTGTGAATCTGTTACTCTTCTTTGTTGGTCTTCATGGTAGTGAAGTACTTTTATAGATGTTCATGTCAATCTATATAACAGTGCCATATTCCTTAATATCAGCTACTGTTGATCCCCTGTGGTGATACTCAGCCCACTAGGCAGCATGCAGACTTGGTATTTGGAGCACTCTGCATTGTGTCAGGAAAGGAAGTGAGAGATGTGATTAAGACACTTCTGTTTCTCTTATTTTGTGCATACAGAGAAAAGAGGAACCTGCTTTTTTATTTTTTAAGATGAAAGAGCTAAGAAAATGCATCTTATACTGAAAGAGCAGAACTTTTCCATGTTGATGTGAATGAGGTGTGTTTCAAAAGCAACATCTGTCTGTCAGACTTAGGAGCTTAAGGAAGTCATAGGATAGCTGAATTGGAAACTTTAGAAGAACAATTGAGACTCCAAATTCCATTATGTCCTTTGGTTAACATACTGCATGGGATGTTCAAAAAGTTTAATGCATGCAGGTAGTGTAGGAAGAAAACAGTTATTAAGAGACAGGTAGAAAATACTTATGGTAGTACAGTCCAGAGTTCAAAGAATTTTAGAGAGCAAACAAAGTTTGTTGTGAGAATATGCAGTGATGGAAGAATGAGACATAATTTGTTAGACTTCAGAGAAAAGCTGTATGGGTGTTATGTGCAATGTGATCTATAGAACTCCCACAGAAGTTGCTGGCATATATATATATATATATATTTTTTTCCATAAGCACCAGAAAGCATCTAGTAGAGGATTGTCATCATACCTCTATTATGTTCTTTTAGCCTTTAACCTGCCCTGATTTGTTCAATTGCTTTCTGAATATAAGGCTTCAGGGTAATCCTGGATTTCAGCACTGTTCACTGAGAAGATATCTTGAGGTGCTTTCAGTTAAATTTAAATTCTGCCTCTTTCTTGATTTGCCTGCATTAGAGTTGTGTATGACTTATATGTATGTGTGTGTATATGCATATTCTAAACTGTTATTGAGACTGATTGACTTGAATTAAATATAGAAGTAAGTTGATCAGAGAAATGAATGCCTGTGTATTAACTTGAACTGGAAATAAAATATCCAGAACTCTTACTTTTCATTGTTTGGTAATGACAGTAAGCCCCACTTAGAAGCAGGGGGTCAGTGGTATCACTGAGCATTGGCTTTTCTGCAGTTGGTGCAGCAGGTATGTGACATGGCAGTAGCTGAATGTGTCAGAGGTATCTGCACAGGTAGGTCCTGCAGCACTTGAAAGTATGGTGAGCTGTCTGCAAAACAGACACGTTCTCCAAATGTTCTCCCTTTGCAGTGGTTTAATGATAATTTGTTTTGGTATGTTGGCAGAGAATTAATCTATTGTGCACTTATTTTGGCAACAGCAACGAAAAAATCACAATTCCCTTCATTTGCTGGAATATTTTTTTTTCAAAGAGTAGACCAAACTGTGTAGGAATTCTCTTATTTTCAGTAGTGTGCAATGTAAGTATCACTGAGCACTTCCTTATGTCATCTCTTCCTATCTAAAGATTTGTTGATACGAATTGCTTTAACTTACTGCTATTTAATACCTCTCAGGGTATCAAAGGATGGTATCCTCTGAATTTATGGGTCATAGTTGCAACAGTATTTTACTGCATAATGATTTAAATCAGATCCTATTTATGGTAGGAGTGTGATCTGCAAAGAAAGACAAATACAATTCTCCAGTTGTATTGTGTTATTCTTGGACTTGTGAAGTGTCTGGCTAAGAATTGGCAATGTGCTTTCGAACTTTTGAAAATATTCTTCTGAGTAATGCAGTGGCCATATTTAAAGATGACTACTAAGCTTATCTGTAGAACAGATACTGTGATAGCCTTATTTTGGGAAGTACTAAGAAGCTTTTATAGAACCATCTCAATGTAAAGCTCCAGGAGCTGGGACCTAAACTGCTGAAGCAAAGGGGAGGCCTGTCAGTGTAAACCCTTGGTCACTAGCACAATGAGAACTTTGTGATGACTGATGACTATGGGGTTGATAGTACAGTATACTGCTTTGCGTGAGGCCTTGGAAAGGCAGTGTTTTTGTTTTGTTTTTAAAACAATGATATGAGATAGGCGTTGGCAGAAGCTCAACCCAAGATGCTGCTCATACTGTGTAGTCCTGTTACACCTAGAAAATGTGAATTTACATGAAAACGTGTAAGCCTTTGAATTTGTTAATGTTTTTTAGTCTCTTCCATCTTTACTGTAAAACAGTTATTCTGGTTAGAAATGGGTTGTTGCATCCAGAGCTTGGAAGGAAAGATGGAGTCTAGAAGATCATATCATTAATTTAAATTTGTTTCTGATATTTCAGATTTTTCTTCTTGCTTGCCCTCCATGTCGGGCTGCAATGATTCTCTTCAGGTAATGCCTCCTGTTTACTATATTTCTGTCTACTTTGCATAATGCATTTTAGAAATTAATCACAGCTTTAAGTAATAAAATATTAAGATATCTATTCGGTGCGAAAGGTGTATTGGTCGGACTGAAAAATGATACCTTGAGAAAGGTATGGCTTAAACTGACTGCAGAGCCACATACCCATGGTTCTTTTGTTCTGATGGCTTTGGTCTCACTAGCAATGTACCTTTGCTCAGTAACAGCTGAAACTACACTACTCCTTCCACAGACTAATGTGTACTTGTTAACTTAATTTCATGTGCCTCGTACCTTTTGATTATCCTCACTAAAAATTAGTATTTGGTCTTCATTGTACATACACAATATGTGTCTAGTTCTAAAAAGACAATTAACTAGAAGAAATTCTTGCTGATTTTGAGTATTTTCTCAAAGATAATCAGTATTTTAGAAAACGTTGTATATTGTTACTAATTTTTGGAACCACAAGGGTTTTCATTGTGCAGGAAGAGCCCAATAAGTGGTCATGGGGAGCAACTAGTTGGAGTGTGGGGAGGGTCGTGGGATTTCCCAGACAGAAAGGTAATCAAGAATAGCTGTGGCTGCCACTATGGCGATTCACTGTGGTCTTTGTTGTCTTAGTGCCTGCAATGACGGGAAAAATGATCGTGGGAGCCTTCCTTATGAAAGTGTTTTGGAAGTGCTGCCCTGCGGCTGCAACTTCTTCCTGCTGTTCCTTATTGGAGCAGGGAGCAGGCCAAATGCAGAGATACTGTAATAGCATCTCTTCATCTCAGAGAGTGCAAAATATGCCTGGTGTCTAGGTAATCCTGGATTTACTATTCACTTCCAAAAGACTGGTTGCAAAGCAGTAGCCACAATATTTCCTGCTTTTCGGAATTGATCTTTTTGTTTTCTGACACTGACATATAAATGACATTTGAAGAACAATTTGGAATTTGCTCTGCTTTTGAAGTTGTACGCATGTAAAGTTGCACAGGAGTAAAACCTTATCAAATATACTACTTCAAGCTCTGAAAGACAAATAGACAGCAGAATTCCAAGCATTTAACAACCTGTATCATGAACTGGATTAACACAAATGGGCAGCCTAGGCTTTCTAGGAATCCAAAGCTCATTACAGAAAGAAGTCTTACTTAGGAAAGTATTTAAATGTGTATTTAAAGAGAGGCTTTGTCCTAGTTATTGCCTTTAGCTGTGGCTTTATTCAAATTTTCTCAAATCACTGACTGCTTTTTATTGAAGAGATGCTACATAAAGTGAAAATACTGCATTTCATTTCCAATCTGAAAATACCACTTCCTCTTTTCTAAGGTTGCAGATGCATATGCTGAATGGGGCTCTCTTGGCCTTGCTGTTTCCTGTCGTTAATACACGCCTGGTGAGTGTACTCTATCTTTTCTCTTCCTTTTTAATTTATTTCTAAAAGTTTTTATCTGTAAGGTTATTTGACCTTTGGTTTGTTTGACTGCATTTTGCCAGGCTGTAGATTCCTGGTACAAGTCACCTATGATGGAGCCAAAATTCCAATCCTGGAATTTTTGTGATTATGTTTATAAATCGGGGGGAGTTAACGCTGCTTTATTCTAGGTGTAGAAGAAAGTACTTTGACAATTCTGTCCTGGCCTCTGAGCAGAGGTAAAACACAGGCTTTGAATGAACTTCATAGAATAGCGCATGACGTGTGTGAGTCCATGGGACTTAATTTGATGTATCTGGGGATCCTGAAGGAACTGGTGGATGAAGTTGCTAAGGCAACTGCTTGTCATACTTAAGAAATTGTGCCAGTCTGAAGTTCCTAGTGACCTTTTTAAAAAGGGTAAAAAAGAAGACTCAGGAAACAATGGGCTGGTCAGTCTCACCTCCGTGCCTGACAAGGTAAGGTTATGGAGCATATCCTCTTGGAAACTCTGCTAAAATACATAGAAAACAAAGAGGTGATTGGTGACAGCCAACATAACTTCAGTAAAGGCAAATAGTGCCAGACAAATCTGTTGAGCTTCTATGATGGGGTTACAGCGTTGGTGGATAAGAAAAGAGCAACCAACGTAATTTACCTGGATTTGGGCATAGCGTATGGTGACTGTCCTGCATGACATCCTTATCTCTAAGTTGGAGAGACATGGATTTGATGGATAGACCACTCGGTGGATGAAGAGTTGGCTGGATAGCTACAATCAAGAAGTTGCAGTCAACACCTTGATTTACAAATGGAGATGTGAAAAAAATGGTGTTCCTCAGGGGTTACTACTGGTACTGGCACTATTTAACATCCATGTTGGCTACATAGACAGTGAAATCGAGATCATTCTCAGCAACCTTGCATGTGACACCAGGCTGCATGGTGCTATTGACGTGCTGGAGGGAAGGGATACCATCCAGAGGGACCTGGACAGACTGAAGAGATGGGCCCATGTGAACAATGTGAAGTTCAGCGGGACCAAATGCAAGGTCCTGCACCTGGGTCAGGGCAATCTCAAGCACAAATACAGGATGGGCAACAAGTGGATTGAGAAATACTGCAGAGTCCTGCAGAGAAGTATGTGGTGAAAGTAAAGCTGAATAGGAGCTACTAACATGCACTTGAAGCCCAGAGAGTTGTCCTTGTTCTGAGCAGCATCAGAAGAAGTGTAGCTGTCAGGTCAAATGAGATGATTCTCACCTCTACTCTGCTGTTATGAGACCCCACCTGGAGTTCTGCATTGAGCTGTGGGGCTCCCAGCATATGAAGGACCTGGATGTGCTAGTGTGGGTATAGAGGGCCGTGTCTAATTTGCAAAAATCTTCTTTTCTGCAACCATTTAAATGTCTGTTTTAAAAGAGAGTTCACTTGTATTCATCTGCTTACGTGTTTACAGTGTCTGGATAATGTATTCATATCTATATCTGCATAGCATGCAAGTTAATAATATTGTTAGGGACTTCAGACTCTGTTACAAATCTCATTAGTGGTTGTCCATTTACAAATCTCGACAGTCTTAATAGGATTAAGTCTATAAATCGGCATTTGTATTGAATTTTGATGATATGCCATGTTGACTGTCCACACTGGTATCTAGGAGACTTGAAAACTAAGACTTACTCTGGACTCGTGTATGCTTTCCTTCTTTCCCTGCTTAAGACAAGAAAAAATTCCCCTGAGACACAGTTTAATTACTGAACAGAGGATTATCCATCTGTAGGCTTTTACATATCAGTAATGATGGTCCTCACTGCATAAAACACATGCATACACAGAAAGTTGAATAATTATTCAGATTTTAGTAGTAAAATAACCATGGAGTTTATTCAAGTTTTATGTTGTCCTTCCCTCTCTGCTAACTATGTATATTCTTTCCTATGTATGTGGACAAAATATATAAAGCATTACATGTGGGAAAAATATACATTTACATGTCTGTATACATGCATGTGTGTCTATATACATACGTGCACATATATATCTACACCTATATCTATGTGCATATATCAATATACATATAGATAGATATCTGTATTTATATATATAGCTGCTTATGTGCAGTTTGTCAGTGTGTTTTAATAAAACTAATTTCTGCTGAAGGGACATAAAAAAATAAAAATAAAAAAAATACTGTACTGATTTTCCACGATAAGTGGGAGAACAAATCTCACTTTGCATTTCAAACCATCTAGTTCTTAAGTTTAGCGTAACAAAATACTTTTCCATATTACCCTCTCAGGATAAAATGTTGGAAGATTTAATTATTAGCATGTGTTTGCTATGCTATTTTGAAGATCTCATTTAAATTAGAGAAGTGAAGATTAAATGGGAAAAATATGGACTACTTATAAAAATCTGTCCTTAATTAGGGATAAAGGAGGCAAAGGATAACGTCCAAGAGCAAGTATTTTTGGAATAAATACAGCTTAGGTTATTTCTGGCTTAACAGCTGCTTGCCAGGCTAGTCTCTTTTCAGTGTTTCTTCAGGCATAAGATAATTTGGGTGATGTTTTATAGCATGGCTGCTTTGGCCCAAATTCTGTCGTGGTAGACACATTCTGCTCTGTAAATGTCATTGTCATTTACACTGACATTGTAATAAGAGCAAGAAGTTTCTCTTACAACTTAGGAGTTAAGGAACAGCAACAACAAGTGCATTAATTATGTCCATGTATGTAAATGAAGAGATCTAGTATCTAAATGAAGAGATGTTTGACTTGGTCAACTGTATACCTCATCCTTTTTTTAAATTTCACTGGTATGATGTTTTAAGATGTATATTTTAGTGTGTACATTTCCATACAAAAATGTTGTGTTCTTAATTGACTGTAAACGGTTGTAGTATATTGTGTCTGGCACAAACTAAGAGCATGAAAGATTGGGCACCTGACACAATTTTTGCTGTAGAAGTGAGGAAGGAGTTGCTGTCTAGGAACAGATGAGAGAGAGTTCTGAGGCCTGCATGTGCTGGAAAGCAGAAGCCTGTTGTCTCATCACTTTGTGAGACTGTAAACCCAAACTGGTATATTTCACTGAGCACCAAGATAAGTTGCTGTTACCTTTTGTCACGTAAGATGTGTTTTAAGCTTAGGATATGCATAGTTTTCATTGTCTTCAGCTGACATTCTTCTTATCCTCTCTCTTCCAAGTGGGTCACCTCTTGGTTATCTTACAGACAGCAGATGCTTACTGGTGACCTGTAGTACCTTGGCTAAATTAGCCTGCTAACTTAGAAAGTTCAGTACTAGGTGTGCACACACCAGCAAATTGTGTATCATTAGTGAGGAGCAGGAGAAAATATTAGAAGTATGGGTTTTTTTTGTAATTGTCTTCTGCCTTTTGCAGCTTATTGATAGCGAATGAAAAGTTAATTGTCACCTCGGTGGGTGATGGATGCTTAGGAAATAGTGGATGTGGGATTTATACATAATAGAAACATGATGTTATAGGTGACCATAAGATGAAAGCTGTGTTGTGTTTAGGGTACTCAGATAATCAACTTTCTATTTTTAGTACTGGAAGGGCACCACTTTGGCAGGGATGAGGATGGAGTTGTGTTATTTAAGGAACTTGAGTGGTAGGCCTATTTGTGCTACAAAATACCACGGTAAGAACAAGTCATCTGGAGTGCATCAGTCTTTTGGTATGTGAGATAATGAACTACCCAACTGACTTAACAAGTTGTGTGGCAAGCATGCACATTCATATAGTGAGAAGCTTTGATAAGGGTTTGAGATCTAGCCTTAAATGCTGAAGTGTTGCATCTGAAAAACTCAATCAGATTTTAGCTGAAGATGTTAAGATTTTGGAGAAGATGCTAAAGCAATTGTATTGTTAGGTTGCCAGGTGGGATCCTGGAAACGTATAAAAAATACAGAAGCAAGTGACTTCTTTCTACTCTAAGTTATATGGGATGTTCTAATATCCTAGCTATATGAATAGTCATCTAACTACCACATAAACCAAGCCTTTAGAGTAACTATAATTGTTTGAACTTGTGTATTGCACTGATCACATTTTAAACGAAACTTGCTGGTTGTTTTAAAGTATGTTTCTTTTTCTTCAAGTTGGTGTCCTGAAAATTTTGATATAGATAAAGTAAAAATTAGGACGAGTCCCAGAGGTGTTGAACTTGCTGTCTCTGTTCATGCAGCTGGGATGGTGCAGTTTTAATGTTTCCAGAAGCTGCTGAATTCTATTATTAGAGCTATTTGGCTTGAGAGTTACGCATTCTAAATCTGTTTTAGGAACAGAATCATTCTCTAAGCAGTACTTGCTGTACACAGTGTGCAGTACCTCTGATCTTTGTCTACTACATTTCTCTTGCACATTAAGGTGATAAATAATTCACTGCACTAAACAGCTTGCCTGGGATGTCTCTGTCTGAACAGCAAAATGGGATAAGTTATGGTAGCGTGTGGCATTATAGCTAAACTGGCTTAATCTGTCTGGCACAAGGGAAAATAACAGGACAGTTGCACACTGGAGTCTGTGGGGTAACTGTGTTTTGCTTGCTAGTAGGTCCTAAAACCCATGTTTCTGCATCTTTCAGCAGTTACCTATACTACGTGCATCAAAATAATACAAGTAAATGCAACCTACAATCACACCTTTACTTGATAATAAAAATCTACCTCCTGTGCTGGTGGTGTGAAGTAGTCCAAATATTATATCTAGAGATACTGGAAAAATACTGTTTCTGAAACTGATATTATTTATTACCTGAAACTTTTTTACGCTTAACTCTACAGATGCCTGATTGAGCCCATCATGTCATTAATGGGAGCTCGTCTGTATGATAAAAATGGACTGACCACAAGATAGTGATGTCTTATGAAACACAGTAAACTTCATATATGATGCTAGTCAAATACTCAAAACCCTGATGGACGAACAAATGCGTTCTGTTGAGATCAGTGTTGCACTGAGCTCTGTGTTCTCCTGGCTTTCTTATTTAACTTCATCCTCAGTAGTTGCATGCCAAGAAAAGTCTCTTACAACTTGTCAGAATTTGGCTGTCGTATAGGTTGGAATCCTGCAGGCTTAGCCTACCTGGATTTTCTGGCATTTATAGACTAGTAGTAGTAGTCACATTCCTAGTCCTATAATCTACTGCATCTTTACTGTGCAGATGCTTTCCTATAACTCTTAAGACTGAGCTCATACTTCTAATACTTTGGTAGCAGGTAAGATTCTTTCCCTCAGTATATATTCTCTGCACTATCAGGGTTAGCCGAAAATGAGAAGTAGATAAAACTGAAATTAATAATACTTTAAGGGAATTCAGGTCTCATTCTGTGTGCTGCCTGGGTTGTGTAGAACAGCTGTGAGGATGGATGCTGACTGACACACCTATTTGAAACTTTTTTTTTTTTTGAGAATACATATCTTTATAACGTGCAAAGAAGAGGATGTGTGGCAGGCAACTGAAACACCCTGCCCCTAAAATACAGTGGGAAGAAATTGTTGCAGT
Source organism: Bambusicola thoracicus (assembly GCA_002909625.1). NCBI lineage: Eukaryota > Metazoa > Chordata > Aves > Galliformes > Phasianidae > Bambusicola > Bambusicola thoracicus. The sequence continues at coordinate 26,273 of PPHD01000084.1, forward strand.
AAAAATATAGGAAGCTGCTTTAGACTTTCACACGTCACATGAATGTTTAATACTTCTCTGCAGATGCCTTTTGCAGCCCTGGTATTCCTTTTATTTCAACATAACATTCTTTCTTTCCACTCTTTCCCTCTCTTCACATAAATGGAGGTTGCTTTTCTGCTCTGTGTCAGGTAAGCTGGAGGTGCCTGAGCTGTAAAAATGCTGAGTAGTGTAGCAGTGATTGGAACACAAGGCAGCTTCTTGGCCATTTGCCTGTTAGAATGTCTGCTGGAGAAATGAATCCTGGTAAGACTGGGAGGAGTCTCTTCAAAATGCCCCTTCTTTGTCATTGTGTATTTTTGTTGGCTTTTTGCTTGTTTGTTTGAAGTCTTCACATCTATCTTTGGACTGTTCTAAACTTCTCTGGCACTATTTCTCCTCTGCCAAGTCAGTCATTTGTTGTCACAATCTTGTATGCTGAAGGATAACCATCGCTTATTATCTCAGCCTCGTAGCTGTTTGCCCTATGAGTTTTGTGTTGTATGCTTTTGTATTCCTCTTCTCTGATTGATCTATACTATGGTCTGCTTTGCTGGTGAAATAAAAAACCTCTTTGTGGTTTTAATTTCTGGATTACTGATCATATTTAGGAAACTAATTGTCACAGATTACAAATCTGATTTACTACTGATATTTAAGAAAGCGACTGATAACAGAATGACTGCATGGTGCTAGTTATGCTATAGAAAAGGCTGGGACCTGGGAGTTGAAATCCTTCAATTCCTTTTTTCTATCATGCTTTGCTGTTTTTATAAGGGACAATGGAATGAGAGCTCTTCTATGGTACAGTACTTGAGCTGTTGTTAAACATATACAGTTAAAGTATAAATAATTAACAGAAGGAGGAGTACTACTTTGAGAAAACAACTAAGTAGCAACCTCATAGTCCACTGAAAAGCAGCTGCCTTGTCACAGTAGGTTTAAGCTAGTTTAAATGGGTCTTGTGCTGTGCTTTCTGGAGGGAAACTCTCATCTGAATATCTGACTTTTGGGCTTAAGTCTGCACTGTCTTGAGATTTTTTTTTTTCCAAGTTTAGTGCAGTCAATGGAAGGAGCTCACTGCTTCCCTAGGGCAGAACCCAGTTTATGTTAGGTTACCCTGTTACATGCTCAGAGAGCTGCTGTTGATGGCTGTGACTTTTACTCAGAAAGAACAAGGTGTGCTCTAATCCTGTCATACAGTTCATCCTTCCTTCAGACTTGCAAGCAGTGAAATGGTGTTTATTTAGCCCAGCAGCACTGAACGTAACTGACCCCTCCCTGGGATGGAGGCATAGTGCGTGCTCGCTGTTCTTGGCACTTAGCAGAGGACCTTTAAGCATGTGCCTGGGGAGTGTGGCACTTTGGAATCTGCATCATAGGCTGATGTTCTTTCTGGAAGAACAAGACGCCACTTATTTTTCGAACAGAAACGTCATTACAACGTGTTAAAAATGAGTGGTCTGAATACTTGGTTACAGAGCACTTTGTTAGCGTGTTTTGATATTGTGTGTATGTTAGAATTGTGTATGTCAGTGTTGTTTAATATATTTTGAAATGTATATGATTTTATATCAAAGTCAAAAGCTATGAATGAACGAGGAGCAGATCTGCTTGTTTTCAGTAGCAAGGTAGCCTGTGCTTTGTATTCATTGAGACTGTCAGGGAGCCTGGAGTGCAAGTTAGTAGCAGCAATGGATAATCTATCCTTTTGTCTTGCACCATTACTTGTTTTAAAACTCCGAGGGATGGGATGGAAAAAAAAAGAAGCATGAAATAATTTTGACAGTTGATATTAGTATACCAACTTCAGGCTGGTCCATCTTGGGAGCAAATAGCCAGTGTTTATGGCACTCTGCAGGGACAGGTGGATAGAAAAACAGGGTTTTTAATCCATACTTCATTGGTTTGTTATGAGAGAGTACCACCCTTTAGAGTGGCTGCAAGGTTTCCCCTCTCAGAAGCAAGCCTGGGGCTGGGGCCTGCTTCAGAGATTGCCGATGCCCGACTTTGGATACATGTGGCCTTTGTGAGTGCCTACAGTCAAAGACGAAATGGACCGACGTAGCACTTCAATTTACTTTATATTGTGTGAATAAGAAGTTTTTTGAATATCTCAATCACTTGCTGAAGTGCTGGGTTGCTTTTGCAAAGAGGATCTTTATGTCCTGGCAATTCCTTTCACCTTGTCTTTGCTTTCAGTTTTCTCTTACAGGTACAAGATACCTACCTGCTAACTGTGAATGAGTGTTTTATGGATGAAATAACTTACAGATGAGACCTTTAGAACTGGGTGAGCCAGTTGCTGTGTACAGCTTCGTAGCTGTGTGTTCTTTTTACGCATTTCCAGCTCTGTGCCAGAAAATGCACCCATCCTCAGAACAAACAATCTTTCACAGGGGAAAAGAGAATGTTTTGTTTCACACAAACAAAATAACTGTCAACACTACTGCAGGAAAACAACTGTCGCTCTGTTCTCAGAAGTGTCCTGAGCATTGTGTTTGTGTAACTGACCCTCACAGCTCGGTGAGCGCAGGAGCCCTTCTGAAAGCACAGACACTGAACAGAGAATGCTTCTTGGCAGGAGTAAGTGTCTCATGCTGTGTGGTGTGTATCAGGGGCTATTGTTTCTCAAGTGTGCGTGCTCCACCTGGGAGGAGTACAGACTTTTCCTCCAGCGAGGAAAACCGTATTAGCTGCTTTCTGAATTGGTTTGATCCCCTTTCTTTGCTCTCAGTGTCTTTCAGTGTGCAACAGAAGAAAAGGTTCGAATACAGCACACCTCACAACTTTTGTGAAGTTCTTGCTTTTGCCTGCTATTGTCTCACAAAGTTTGATGTTTTGGTATAGAATCCAGCAGGTAGCCCAGTAACCCAGCAGACTGTATGGAAGGTTTGTTTGCTGTCTCCCAGGAGCAGGCAGAACATCTTGGAGTTTGCAAACAGGACAGTGATAGTGGCAGCTCAGGGATGCCAACACTAAAAAGCCCAGCTGGTGGTTTTAACATCTTTAAAATAAAATCTAAGTTTTTTTTTTCTTGCTAGTTAACTGTTTGTTTAAAATTGGCACACAAGCCAAGAAAGTACTACTTACATCTGCCTTCATGTTAACCTGTAGAATGACACTACATTTGAGTCAAAGTTAATGACTTTGCTTTACTCTTATGAGAATTCAGACTCAGTAGTATTGTCCAAATAAAATAGTAAACCATGTCTTTTCAGCTTTGTAAGTAAGCTGCAACAAGAGGTTGACTTCTGAATTTTTAATTTGAATCTTTTAACAGATGGATATAGGCAAAAACAATTACAGACGGAATGGCGTTCAGAACAGTCTGCCACTTTTTCTAGCAGATCAAGAGCTGGAAGTAGTTGGGCTGGGATTAAGGGGCTCAGATTGAACTGGGAGTTGTGGTTCAAGTTATTTTTAGCAGAGAATTATTTTAGTGCAGTCTGTCTGACTTGTCCTGTAAAAGTTACAAGAATATGCAGATGATGAATTGCAGTTGTCCAAAAACTGTAAGCAGGTGAAGAGTACTTGATTTACCACTAACTGATAGCTTGTTTATTTGCATCCTTCTGCAGCTTGAAGACTGACGGATATCATCTATTGTGTTAGAGACATCGGGCTGTTCCACACATGCATGCACATTGCCATAAAGCAGTTCTTTTGCTTTTTTTGCACAGGACCCCTTAGCGATTACTTTCATGTACTTTAAGTGGTTGTTAGCAAAAGTCATTTCTATAGAAATGTGTCACGCACAAAGTAACAGTAAAATTGTCTTTTCTAAGTTTGTCATATATGTGTTTGTGAATATAGTTTCTGTTTTGATTACCTTGGGGTTTTGCGTTGTTACTGGAAACTTACATTAATGAGGAAAAGGAAAAGAGCGATTTCATGTTTTGCCTCCGTTGTTGTGCCTCAGACCAATTTTGAGAATCCTCTTTGATAAACACTGCACTGTTTGTAGCAAGGGAGATGGAATGGGTACAGCTAGGTGCATTTTCTAAGCACTGACCATTATGTCTGCCATTGCTTTGGTAACAGCCATAGGTGACAAAAGAACTGAATGGAACGCATTGTGATGGGGCATAAGGAAATTGGTTCTAGTTGTTAATGATGAAAAATGTTTACAAATATTTTTCTTTACATATGTTTTTTCTTATTCCTCAGCTTCCATTTGAAATGGAAATTTATTACATTCAGCACGTGATGCTCTATGTTGTGCCCATCTATCTGCTGAGAAAAGGAGGTAGGTTGGTGATTTACCCTTCCTATGTTGAATTGGTTCTAGCCATTGAACAAGCTGTTATAAATGGTTACCACAAAATCTGTTCTTGCTCTCTTTGCTGTATGTTTTTACTTAACACTTTCTGGTCGTATGTTGGAGTTGCATCTCTGATAACTTAAAATAAAGATTTTTGTATTTAGTATGTGTTGGCCTAATGTGGTGATGTCTTGAGTAGTCTCTGGCATCTTGTAATGTTCTAAGTTGTGTGCTGTGTCTTTAAGACTATTGCTTTCTTGCATATCCCTTATGAGATGGATTAGGGCAATGAGCTAGCTTCCTTGATGTTCATTCTACTGTCTTGCATTATGTTGTACTATAATAGTTCATAAGATCTGGGAATCCCAAATCGTTCCACTGAGCAGCGGTACTCTGATCATTGCTCCTCAGAAGTTAATGCAGTATATCTGCATCTAGTGTGATGCTCTCTCCCCCTCTAGCGTTGATTTGCCTCAACCTGCATTTTCTATCAGAGCTGAGTAGTTTCATACAGGAAATAAAGGATTGTAATGTATGGTCCAGCTATTCAGTAGCCTTTAATGACAATACAGGGGTGTGATGTCAATTTAAAGAATGCTCAGAACAAGCTCAGTCAGCCTCTTGCACTGTGGTGAGTATTTTGTCCTTTATACCAGCAATCACTTACAATCTGCACTTATAGGTTTGTAACCTTCCTCCTGCCCACTATTGAGTGAAATAAAATAAAAGTGATATAGAGAATACTTCTAAAGTAAAGTGCCATAATTCAAAGTCACTCTTTTTTCTCTCTTGCTAATGGCATATCCTGGCCACATTTTATTTTAGTCCATCTTTGGTAGTGCAGTTTGTCAGAATTTTAGGATGTTTAAATTTTTATATTTGTGATTTTTACATGTAGAAACTATGCAAATGTGTAATTGTTACAGAAAGGAGAGGTGCAAAGAAGTGTGACCAGCCATGTGCTACTGTAGGCAATGACACACCAAGCTCATGTGGTGTCACCAGACCAGTTCTTCTGGTGTCTTTTGAGGTTCCTGTATAATGTGTCACTTGAAGATACTTGTTTGGGGCTGATAAGACTCTCAAAGTCTGAAGGACTTTGTGTTGTACAGTTGTCAGCCTAATGTATTCTTGTAAATTTTTGCCAGTTATCAGTGTACAGGTATTTGCTGCCATCTAATGTTGACATGATAGCAGTGACATTTCTGTGCAGTCTGGCTAATTATTTCAATACAGATTGCCTCAGACTGTGTAACTAATAATTCTTCAGTTTCTTAACATGGTCAGCTCCTGGCTACCTCACTGACTGTAATACCTCATTAACAAAACATACATAAAAATTTTAAGTAGTTAGGACTAATGCCACAGGAAATTAAATGTATGGATGTTGTGAAAATTAGCCTGCTATTATGCACTAATATTGTCATTTAACTCACGCTTGCTTAAAGATGCTTTGAGTAGATCGTATCCTTTATTCTAACAGTGTCCCATGAAAATTGTTTTATCACCATTGACGTTGATTGTCATGCAGCTTTATTTTTGTATTCTAAACAGAAATTTCCATCAGGGAACTGTAGGTTATAATTGGGAGAAGAAAATCGGCAGAAAAAATGGAAAAACTGGATGGATTTTATATGGGAAAAAAAGCGTCACCCTTCACTCCTTTTATTGGGAACCTGCTGATATCACTGACTGCTTTGTTAGGAGCTCAGTGTTAATATACCTTCAAGGAGGATTGAGCAGAGATGATCTGAGGTTCATTTGGCAGAGAATGGCATGTCGGATTTTGTTGGCATGCTAATCAAACATCAGTCATGAACGCAGACCCAATTACCTGTTTGTGTTTTCTTTTGGACAGGAAACTGGGTGACAGTAAAGGAGGGGTGTAATTCTTCTCTTCCTGTTACTCCTTACAGTGGAGAAGACAGGTCACGTTGTGTTGGCAGTATCACCTTCATGTCCCTCCTTGTCAGTGTGCAGACATTGCCGTGCTTAGGATCAAATTGAACGGTGAGCTCTGAGGATCTCTCTCAGCAGTGTCACTCAGTGAACTCACTGAGAGCTCATTGCTCAAAGATGTGTTCCCATTCAGGGATTAAGGCATCTCTCTCCTCATCCTTTTCCCTCTGTACTGACTGATTTGAGTACAAGTTTCATTACTTAACTTTTTAACATATTTCCTTTCTGAAAGTGCACATATTTATGTATACATGCATATTTATGCCAGTTTAGGCAAACTAAATGCTGATTTGGTTCATATGTCTCTTAATTTCAGTAAGAGGGTCTCGTGTACAACGGAGGTAGTGCAGATATAATAGTTCAGCACAGAAGATTCCCAACTCAAGGGAGCTCTTGCATGAAACACATCTGCTATTCTCAGCTTTCTTGCTGGATGAGTATTGCCTGTGAACTCTGCCAAAAATTAAACTACTCTCTGGCAGGACACAGCATTCCGGAAATAGCTAGGTAGGCTGAACCAGAGTAATAGGATGGATGCTGAATTGTGGATATGGTCACTGCTTTTTGTTGTCCTCAGGAGTGAAACCATCACTTCCCTGTGGGGAAAAAAAAGTATGCTTCTGCTTTGTAGTTCCTGGATTGGATTACTGTGGCATCAGATGAGTGTTAGGACTGGCAAAAGGGAGGTGCAAGAAATGAAGTGTCAGGGTGGAGGGAAGAAGATGGAATCTCAGCAGCGTGAATTTTGATCAGGGAATCAACCTCTTCATTGAAAGCTCATTAATTACAACTAAGCTGGTCTTCTAAAATATACAAGTATGCTTTTTGCTACTGGGATACAGATGGCTGGAAGAATGCTCAGGGAGATGGCAACTGAGCAAATGTAATGTCATGAACTGTCAAAGCTATTTCAACAGTGCATTAATTAACCTGACCTTCTAAGAACAAAGTATTAGATACTTTCAGTTCTGTCTTAAAGGACTGAGTATTGCCAACTGCATACTCTTAACACAATGAAGTTTCCATTCCATTCTGAGGCACTTTAATAGCCTCCGATCTCAGTTTCTGGCCATCTTAGTCCTTAAGCTACCTTGGTCAGCTTTTTTTGGAGGTATATGACAAGATGAGGTGTGCCCCTGATTTCAGAGCTTCAAGTGGAATTGTTATTTTCTGAATGTTGTGACCAAATGGTATCATTCCACAGTGGTTTGGAATAAGAGTTAATTTCTAGGGACTCCCTAACAACAGTGTTGAGATGTTCTTGAGTTCTGAGATCCCCACTATTGTTTGGTAGCTTTAAGAACTTGATGAAGTAGACAAGGATGTTGGTGTTTTGTTACTTTAAGGAGCGATCTGGTGTATGAACAGCTGTACCTAAAGATTTCACATGCTGAATCAGATGCCTTTGTATTGGTGTCATTTAATTGCTGCATGGTTCTGATGCTTTCTCCTGCAGGGGGAGATGGTCACTAGCATTCGCTGCTAAAACGGTTGTGCAAATTCTCAAAATTAACAGTTCAAAAGGAAGTTGTCCACACTGTGGAGATGGCAAATTAATTCAGTTGTAATTTAGGACAGGGAATAAAAAAATCTCCTTTTGGGGCAAACTCTGTACAGTCATGTCAGTCTGGCTCCATCTCTTTTTAAGAGCTGGTTGTTGTACAGCTGTGCACAAATGGACAGATAGATTGATCCTCAGTATTTAAGTAGGTAAGTTGTTTACTAGAAGCACAGAAGGGCTTTTCAGCTTATAAGGCAAATGCTGTATTTCTCATAAGCAAAAAAGAAACTTTCTCTTTGATTGAAGTCATGAGGCCTTTTTCTTTTTTGATCTAACTGCCTTCAAAGGTGGCAACGGAAGAGAAGAGTTTCTCTAGCACTGTGAGAAAGTCAGAAGTTCATGAACTCTCCCCCTGCAACAAAGCATGCTGCTGTGATGCTTCAGAAGTCAGACAGAAGCTGCTCTTAGACAGTTTCCTTGAGGGCACTGCAATGTGTTTTACCTAATGAGGTGCTGGGCTCAGTTGTAAGATGTAGAACACGCATAAGAGGCACAGGTGGAAGGATTGTTTTTCCTGTAGCTGTAAACTAGGAAGTACAATTAAAGCAGCTAGGGAACCAAACCTGTGCTCTCCATTTGGCTGCTAAGAACTTGCTGGCAAGCGTGGGAGATCAGCACATTTAAAGGTATTTTTAGGTGTTGTACCCTTTCTCAGCCACTTTGCCACTTTGTGACTCTTGCTTGTATTTAATGATAGTCTTCCATATCTTTTAAATGAAGTTATAAAGCAGACTTTATAGTAAACATTAGCAATCCAGAAGAACTTTGATTACGTATTCAAATACAGTTAGGTTGTCATAAATCTAGTTTATCTCGTCTCAGTGAAATACTTCAGAATGAGGGGTGCATCTCTTCTACTCCTAATTACTTATAGATCTGTTAACTGTTGTGCATTGTGTAAGGTTCATTCTCAATCGAATCATGCTCCTACTCTCCTGTTGACAGTTCCTGTGTTCCTATTCCAGCATTGCTCTGCCCCCAGATCCCCTGTGTTAGATGTAAGTGGCTAGTGCAGTGTCTGCTGAGCCTGGAGCAGAGTGCTTGGAGCAGTAGGGTAGTTGTGGCACTGTTCAGCAGCAAGGGATGTGTGTTTCTTCGACTGTAGGCTCATACTGCAGTCTGTTGTAGTGTGGTCATTTAGGATAATCTTGTCTGATTTAAGGAAGATGGAGAGGAAGCGGTGGGACAATGCCTCTGCCACATGACCCATTGAGCGTTTTGCACTAAACAGTTATGGTTTCCATTCTGAAACATTAAACTAAATAAGGGTGGTGATGTGGCATTCTGTGAACAGCCCCAAGATCTGTTAGTCTTCTCTCTGCATGTAAGAGACAGAAGTTTAAGAGAATATTTTACCACAACATGTACACGTGCAAGGAAGGGGAAGAACCTTCTGTAAAGATATCAACAGTAGTTTGTGATGGGAATAGCTAATACAAGATCCCCTTTCCAAGCTGATTTTGACAAGCATAGCTGACAGTCAAGAAATGGACATCTACTGGCATAAGGCAGTATATGAAATCAACACATGGATTCAGAACATCTGGGGGGAAGTAGCAGATTTAATGTAAGAACTAGCTCATCCTTTTAAGAACATCCTTTCTCTTCTCTGCTGGAAAGGAGGCTCTAAGCTACCTTAGTAGGCCAAAACATACACACTATTGGAAATAACCCCTTAATTAAGGGAAATAAAGTGGAAACAAGCCTGCCCTCACCATATTTAGGTTCTAATTCTCCATCTCAAGCAGAGAAGTAACTCCATGCTGCATCTTATTTTACTTTCTACTAAATTGTGCTCAGATTTTTACAATACTATTTCTTGTAAACTTGAAATAAGTAATTCATAAGTTAACTACGCGCTTATAGCACTGGAAGTAATGTGAGACTTTGTGGGGGGAGATGGAAATTAGTATAAAAGAAATTGAGTCTTTACGTTGATCTTTGGATTATTAAAGCCTTGCTTCCATTTTCTAAATGGCAAAATTAAATGCATAGCTTGTTCAAGGTCATAGAAATACTTGTTTCAGAAGCTGATGATGATTCCTAAGCCCTTCAACCTACATGAAATCCTTCCTATCAGTGCCACTGAAATAATGAAGTTTGATCTAAGCTGCCAGATCTGCTGCTGTGGCGTTTCAACACGAGAACAAATGTTACAGCCTGCTTGGATGACCCTGATTTGGAACAGTCTCTACTGTCTGGTGCATGAGCATTTCTGAGAATTAGATTAGCGCCAGACTGGCAGCTGGATTAAATTTTTGAAAGTGCTTAACGTGCAAGAACTGCCCGTGATCCTTAGTGGATAGAGAGATAGTGAACCTCACTGCTACACATTGAAATTGTTTTCCCGTGTAAGCAGCAAATAGCTTTTGCCAAAGCCAACACAGGCCACTCAAACAACCACTCAGCTGGGTCTCAATTTTCCCCCTTATGTGTTTTTGTTAAGACTATGCTCCAGAAAATGGATCACACTGCTCTGTTAAACAGTCATCTGTTGAATAGCAGAACTGCAGAGTAATAAAATGTATAGTGAATATGTATCCAGTGAGAAATGTACAGAAAATATCCCAAGTATGAATTTAAAATTAGTTCCCCAAAATGCACTTGGGAATCCAAAGCTCTCTGAAATGCTTTTCTGTGGAGGTCATTGCTTCCTTTTTGTCCCTTGATGTCCAGATAATGCTGCTGCTGCTGAAAATAGCACTATTGTTCTTGGGATTGCCAAGTCTACCAAGGAGGAAATTTTCTATTGCAGTGACTCTTGACTGTATAGGCCGAGAGTCACCAGTGGCTTTTTTTCTTAAGCTTTGCAACAAAGAGAGGATGTAGCAGTGTGAAATTCCTGGCTGGAGGAACCCGAACAGCACTCCTTAGTGGCTTCTGAAACATGATTCCCTGACTGGACTGAAGCTGGACACGAGAAGCTTGGGTTCAAAGCCAAGCTATGCCACTGATCTATTTTATCATCTTGCGCGATTTACTGCGTCTTTTAATGACTGCATTCTCACACCACTCCTGTTTCATAGCTGGATTCACAAGTCTATTTTAGTGTTTATCCTCTGCCTGCATACTTGGTCTCCCAGATTGTCCTCAGTATCAAGGTCTGGATTCGAGCTTCTCTGAGTGTTTACCTCAGTAGGGTCTGTTCACAAGCTTTACAGAAACTTCTGGTATAACATCAACTGCCAACCAGGCAAGTTCACATGAAACCAAATAGCACTACTAGCCATTCCTGTGAGCTGTTCTGGAGCAGTTTTAGATGCCCCAATCCTGTCAGTGTTGAAGAAGCATATGGATAAAGCCCTCAGTAATGCACGTTAACTTCTGGTTAGCCTGAAGCAGTCAGGACTTGATGATGGTCTGTGTAGGTCCTTTCCAACAGAACTGTTCTTCTATTAAATCTTATTTTGTTTTGCATCTTGTCTAAACATGCCCATAAGACTACAGAGACAATGCTAAAAACTTTGATGTCAAATTACGTTCTCTTTATGCTGCAGCTGGGGAGGTAGCACAGAGTGTTTCCGTATAGCTTGATCAGGTCAATTAAGCTGTCTGCTGGTGGTGCAGCCAAAAATAGCCCTGGTCTCCTGAACTCCAACACCAAGGCTAGTTGCTCTTCTCTTGATGTCTACAATGAAAAACTATATGCAAGGTAGTATCACTTCCCTGCTGTCTTACTGATTTTTCAGGCAGTGGAGTTTAAGGAATTTCAATGCTGTTTAAGTGAAGATTCCCATTACAGTTTCTAGATAAGATACTAAACAGAATGCCAGCACTTAGCAAGCATGCTCTATGAATTATAGTTGTGTGAGTTTTCTCCTTTTAACTTCAGAACTCCGCTTAACTCATGTAGAGTTCATTTTTACCTTGAGATTTTGCTTCTTCTGACCCTTACCCACCCACTGGATAAGAAATCTTATAAACTGTCTACGCTTTCAAAGTAGCTTCCCTGCTCCTGTCTATTGTGGTAGCACCCAGTAACAATTTGCTTACTTAAACATGGTATGCAGTTGTATTTTGGATAATTACATTGACATAATTGCTTATTAAATAATGACTGATATACTGGGGGCATATGTGCTGCTGTCATTCAAGCATGCAATCAACTCCTTAGTTTCTATTGACAAGCAACAGAGAAGCTGTAATATTGAGTGGACAGTGAATAGATAAACAGTTTTACAACACAGTGTAAGTAATGTTGGTAAGAATACTTTTACTTGCAGAAAATTCTATTTAAATTAGATTGATTTTGAAGTAGCTACCTGAAACAATCTAGATTGGCATGATGGGTAAAAACTGGGAGAAAACTGCAGAAAAATTGTTAACAGGGCAACAGGGGTTGAGACAGCAGTCCTCTGGGGATTGTAAAACTGAGACAGCATGCACCACCATACACTGGTGTGGCAAAGCAGATAACAGCAGTTTTTTGCTTTTATCTCTGTAAAATACCATACATAGGCACGCTTGTACCAGCTTTAGTCTGGTGAGTACTGTCATAGCTAGCTATGCACGCGTAGTTAAATTTGGATCCCTTGCGGACTTGCACAGCATATGCTGAAGTCTCTTAAATCTTCCTGGTGATTCCCAAATATGCCAGCTGGCAAAGGCTAATATGAATTATTGTACCCTCCCACTACCTGGGTTGGTTTTCTGCATGCTTAACTCATAGTCCTCATAAGAAGCCAGTGTTTGAGTAACGTGATTTTTGTAGACTTCATTTTATACCACTGTTGCATTTTAGAATGATTTGTTACTTCTGGCATAGAAGGAAAAATAAGGTAAAAATCACTGTTTTTGGTGAAGAATAGGCATATTTAATGAGGTAATAGCATTAAAATGTATAATGTGGATTGGGAGGAGGGGAGGAAATTATCTTGGATGCTCCAGGTAAGAAATAAAGCTCTCAAATATTAATTATTATAATGGTATTCAGTAAGTTATCAGCTAAAGCCAGATGCCCTAGCATCCACAGAGAAAAGAGAAGATTATTCATGAGTGTTTGATGGACATAGCAATTCAGCTGAATGCTAACTGAACACTAATGTATTCCTTTCTTTTCAAGGGATCTACACTCCAGAACCTCTCTCCAATTTCTGGTGGGCTCTTTTATCTACTGGGTTAATGTTTGTGTATCACTTTAGCATCTTGCAGATTCTGGGACTGGTAAGTAAACAGAGGTTAATCAATGGATGATTTGCAAGTACCTTGAAAGTAAACACACTGACTGGTTTTTCAAGGTGTCCAGATAGACATCTGGACTGATGATAAGATTACTTGTGTGCAGATGTTTAATTGCATGTTCTAATGGGCACTTGTATCTTATGTCTCGGAAGTGTTGGCAAAACATTTCATAATCAGCCACGTACCTGCATAAATCCATCTATTAAATGCACAACTGAATTCGGATCTGCTTTCCTTTTGAAAGCTGCCCCGCTTGTGTTTAGGTGATAATCCTTTGTTCAACAACTCTGATTATCATGCTAATTTTAAAATTACCATTTCTGGTGTCTGAATCAGTGCAGTATAAATCATGTTAATTTATAAACTTGTTGTCCCTTTCCTAGGTTACAGAAGTGAATTTGAACAACATGTTATGCCCAGCCATTTCAGATCCTTTTTATGGGCGCTGGTATCGAATTTGGGCATCTGGACATCAGACTATCATGACTATGACTCATGGGAAGCTTGTAATCTTACTGTTTTACTGTGCTGACCCCATCTTTAAATGTAGTATGGACTTGTTTAGACTTCCAGCTAAGAAAATAGACTGAAATTTCTCCCCACGGAGCAGTACATACAGAAAGCAGAAACAGCTATATTCATACTGGAAAACAAAGAGGAGGGATGAGAAGACGATGTGTTTATTATTTTTCTCCCTGGAGCGTATGGCCTCAGAAACACCTCTGTTATCAATTGAGGGTTTTTCTTTCAACTGCTGTTTTTCACTGCCTACTGCCAATGGCAACATTAGTGGCCTTATTCTGGAAGAGGTTCCTGTTCTATACGTTTTGTGTAGGTTACAGTAGAATCTTGCTAATCTACCCTTTAAAATTAGGTGAGGATCTACCTACATTCCAGCAAAAAGAGTGGCAGTGCTACCTCATTTTGACTTATTTCCCATGAAGTACAGTTTTTCCATTAACACAATTATATCACAGGATAGGAAATAAAGCTGAATTCCAACTTTCTACGGATGTGAACAGAACACATCTTGAAATGCATCATCATGGCTTAACTCTTAGTATTTAAATGTTGCAAAATGGTCACGGTGGAACAACGTACACTTAATCTCCTAGTCGTAAGTGCAAAACAGTGAAGTTTTACTGTATTTTTTTCTTTAAGCTGGTTGAAAATATCGGGGAACAATAACTCTTTCAAATACTTTGTTGTGTTGTTTTCTTTTTTTTAACTGAATACTTTGGTTTCTAGCCTGCTAAGGATAAATGTCTGCCTGGTGATCCCATTGGATCTCAATGCTTTGGAGATGATTTTGAGTGAATAGAAAAAAAAAACACCACACAGAAATTATAAAAAAAAAAAAAAAAAGCCCATGTTATGTGTTAATTATGGTAGGTATTTAATTAACAATACTAACCTGCCTTTAAACAAAATACTTTTGTCACTTAGCTTAGACTGGAGACTGAGTAGAGATGCAATGTACAATGTAAACAGTTCTCTTTTTTCACTTAGTAGCATTTTAAACATTCCTCCTCTGTATTCTACCCGGATCCTTAGTAGAGCAGTTGGTAAGGAAACAATTTTCTGTCTCCATAGCTCTAATACATTCTTCATACTGACTTTTGAAACAGTACAAAAGTACAAGAAGGAATGTGATATCAGCACAGGCCTCCACTGAAAAAGCAATGTTCCAGTTTACTAGTATGACTAGATCTTCTTGTCAACATGAGTTTTGGAGTAGAAAAGGATGTAAGTAGAGAGAATTATAAATAGTAAACTGGCTAAGGGGGGAAAGCTTGAACATCTTTACTGTGTTCTTCCAGATAGTTAACTGTAGATCTATTGTTGTGCAGACTGTTGTATTTCAGGGCTGCAGGAATTGTGTTGTACGAAACGTTAGTTGCCACTTGCGTTGCATTGTCATAGCTGTGACAAAAACAAAACCGTCATACCTCCTCTGGATGGATCACCTGAAGATATATTCTGATGTTAAGGTACAGTTGTTTATACCTCAAGAAGAGAAGTAAGAATGATAAGTGGTTGACTTTTTTTTTCTGCAAGATAAGAATATAATTGGGGAGGGAACAAATGACTTCTCCAAATGTTTTCACTTTGCATGTTTTGGTTGGTTTGTTTGTTTTAAGTAGATCTCTCATTAGAAGTCCTTTCTGCTACATTCAAATTTACAGACTAGCTTCTGGTCATCTTCCGTGTCTATAAAGTAAACATCCTGTACTATTTACTATAAATTGCGATGTAAGATTGACCTAAACTATGAAGCATGTGTAGCTAGTCCCAGCTGCACAGACTGAACTACTGCATTGTTCAGTTTGAGAAAGGTAAGCACTAGATAGTAAGAATCTCATAGAGTTGACTGTGAATTGCTGATCCTGCACGTGTCTAAGTACATCATTTTACTGAGCTGTCTCACTACTGCTTCAGTAAAACAGGGCATGTGTTGTATATTTGTGGAGGGGTGAGCTAAAGAACACATTGGTATTGAAGGCCTGAACCCATCTGTGGAAGACTACTTAATTAGCTGCTGATGTGATGCTTAATTCAAGTCAGTATTTCATTTGCAGTTGATGAAATACATGATGTTGCTGAAAGATGCTAAGGTGAACAGGAATATGCATGCCTATTCATCTCCTATGAACAGCTACGTGTACAGTGGTTCTTCCCTTCCCACAGTTATTTTCAAGTCTATCTTGATTTGTTTTTACTTACTTCAGGCTTGGCAAAAGCCCTTGTGTTGGATCTAGTCTGGTTTAGAAGCAACATTATTACAGTAGGATGATCTTGCCAAGTTTTGCAAACATTAGAGTATTTGCCTAATTTTACTATTTTTTAAAAATCTTTCCTGTTTAAAAAAAAGCAAAGCCAGTGTTTCCTATGTCTAATCATATGCTTTGGAGCGTTGGAGACAAGTCTGAAACAGCTCCTATTTATCACCATTGACTGCCTCTGGTCAATTAAGACTAAGGAAGCAAGAAGTGTTTAAGTAAGCTCAGTGCAGTCTCTTAAAATTCAAAAGTTTCAAGTCCTTCTGACTTGGAAATAAGAGTTTCTCTCAATTTTTTTTCATACCTCCCCAGTATGGGTTTTGGTGCGTGTTGAACTTCTGGCTTAAGATGCTAAAATGTCTAATTGAATGTAATCATTCAGCAAAGAGAAGTAAGCTGGCTATTACACTCAATAAGGATTTTATGGGCATCTGGATTTTATGAATGTCAGGAGAGTGGAGCCACTGGGATCTAGAGGGAAGAAGGGCAGCTGAGTCTTAAACTCTTCTTTGTGGTAAGCTGTGTTAACTTCTTTTACTTGCTGTACACCATCAATGAAGCTGGCTGAGCTTTTATCCACAGGATCACAGAACATCAGGGATTGGAAGGGACCTCAGAAGACTATCTAGTCATAGAATCATAGAATCACAATGTTGGAAAGGACCTACAAGATCATCTAGTCCAACTGTCCTCCCATTACCATTGCTACCACAAGCCACTAGATCATATCTTGTAGCTCCCCATCCAGATGGCTCTTGAATGCTGCCAGGGATGGCAACTCCACCTCCTCCCTGGGCAGGCCATTCCAGTGCCTGAACACTCTCTGAGAGAAAAAGTTTTTTCCTTACATCTAATCTAAACCTTCTCCATTTCCTTGGGTCCTGTTTGTTGCCTGGGAGAAGAGGCCAAACCCGTCCTCATCACAATCTTCCTTCAGGAAGTTGTAGAGTGCAATGAGGTCTCCTCTGGGCCTCCTCTTCTCCAGACTGAACAATCCCAGCTCCCTCAGCTGCTCCTCATAAGACTTGTGCTCCAGACCCCTCACCAGTTTCACTGCCCTTCTCTGGACGCGTTCCAGGGCCTCAATGTCTGTCTTGTAGCGAGGGGCCCAAAACTGAACATGATATTCTGGCACCCTCACCAGTGTTGAGTGCAGGGGGATGATTACCTCACTGCTCCTGCTGGCCTCTTGGCCACCTGGGCACACTGTTGGGTCATGTTCAGCCGAGCATCATCCAACACCCCCAAGTCCCTTTCCTCTTCTCAGTCATCCAGCCACTCAGCCCCAAGCCTACAGCACTGCATGGGGTTATTGTGACCTAAGTGCAGGACCCAGCACTTGGCCTTGTTGGACCTCATCTCATTCACCTCAGTCCAGCAACCCAGCTTATCTAGATCCCTCTGAAGGGCATCCCTACCCTCAGTCCAATCCCCCTTCTGGAGCAGGGGCACCTAGATTAGGTCACAATTCCCCCCAACACATTCTGAAAACCATTTTTAAACAGTCTTTCAGTTTGGTTTATGATATAGCTGTATGGAATGTTGTCAGCACACCTGAAACACAAGCTTCACATATGGGGAAGAATAGGGCAGAAGGGAAGTAGAAAGGGAACGAACTTCTGAAACATCAATGGAAATTCACATACTTTATTCTTCAGTTGTTTTGAATAGCTGTTTGGAAGATGCAAATGACAGAGCTTATTCAACATGTAGGAAATTGGTTTGAAAAGTAAAATAGAATACTTAGCCTTCATATGGGAATATCTGTTCCCTGGCAGATTTTCTTTTCCATGAATGGTTTATTATATGAACAGTTATGCTGTATAGATGATTTTCTGGTCATTGTTTCTTACTTATGCTGGAAATTAAAGAGTAAGACTATGTTGCTATTCATAAAAGCTGATGGGCATTCTTTCCTGTGGCACTATGGACAGAATCGATGTCAAAGTAGCTCTATGCTGTTGACCAGAGCCTGGTGATGTTTTATGTTGGAGCAGTGCAATGTATGGTTGAAAGGGTAAGTCCTGGCCCTCCAACATCAGTAAATCTTTTTTCTCCGTACTAAGCTATGAAGATGCTAGGAGTAGATACAGTGCAGAGCAGGAGGCTGATGGTATAGCCATGCAGACTATTTCCTTTTAGCAGTAGCTTGTGTTTTAGAGGTGTTCAAGCAAGTTATAGAAACTCACCCTGAAGTGGATTGGTTTGCTGTCCCTTACAAGTCATGCACAATACCAGAAAAAGCTGTGTGGTGCTTCAGTCTAGACTTTGGAGAAATTATGGATGCAGGCAGATGTTTCAACAGATCTGTATATTCTACTCTTTAGTACCATAGAGACACTTCAAACAAAAGAAGTGAGGAGCAATGAAACTGATTACTCCTTCTGTCTGTGAATGACTGTCTGAATTACTTCCAGGTATACACAGAAATGAAGCTCTGGTAACTACAGTAAAGTTGTTTGCATTGGTTCGTTTATGCAGACCTTGTGTAAGCAGCCTTCCAAAGCACTGAAATGAGCTGCTAAAACTTCTGCACCCACCATAAGATCCGGTGATAGCCCGTGAATATTGAGATTATTGTGCCAAGGTTCTAGCTGTCCAGTACAAATGCAGTGATAACTTTTTACAGGATTCAGGCACTGTAGGCAGTGTATGAACTGTATCCGTTTAACTTCCTTCTGTTTAAGCACCAAACAGAGATTTGCATTTTGTTTCTTCTGAAGGGTGAAATTAACAGCACTTGATCATAATTATATAAATCAATCAAAGCTCTGAATGCACACCCCTACTTTGGTTTCAGTTCAGCATCTTAGGGCTTGACAAATGTTGCTTATAAGCAAAGCTCAGTTGTGCTTTAGCAGATGCTGCCTTGCTGAGGCTGGGAGATATGAACAGTCATTCATTTGCATACCTTAAAACTATGGAGTACCTCATTTACAGATTTATCCCTCTTGTCTCTAGCCACAGTCAGGGTTTTGATAGTTCAGTATATTTTGTAACATTTTGTAAAGCCTAATTGTATTTTCCTTTCAGAAATGGCTACGTGCAACTGTTCAAGTACTGTATTTTACTTCTATATTCCAATTCTTGCATCTAAACCACAGGCATTTGCTTCCTGTGCATCTATACCTAATGACAACCATAGACTTTGTTCCTTTTGCTCTTTGCGAGTCAGAGGACCACGGGATCATTTAGGCTGGAAAAGACCTTTAAGATCGAGTCCAACCATTAACCTCACCTACCGTGTCCCCCAGTGCCGCATCTACATGTCTCTGAAATACCTCCGGGGATGGGGACTGCACCACTTCCCTGGGCAGCCCAGTACAATGCCTGACCACTCTTTTTGTGCAGAAATTCTTCCTAACGTTCAGCGTAAACCTCTCCTGGTGCAACTTGAGGCCATTTTGTCACATCGTAGCACTTGTCACCTTAAATTGTTTGACTTGAGGTGGATACTTAGGAATTAAATTATTTCTAATAGTTAACATGGCTCAGAAAAAGCTAAAAGGGCATATATCAGCCCTTCTGTTAGAAGGTGGAAGGTTTCTACGGGCAGATGGATCAGTGTTGATGTTTTCATTTTTAGTGACAAGATACGTAACAAATCTGTTGATTCTTGTGATCTCGTACTCAATATGATATTGCTGTATACTTGTCTTGCAGCTTTATTGTAACTTAGTTAAAACCAAGCTGTTTTTTAAATGATGATGTTTTTCTTCAGGGTCAATTTTGTACTTTTTTTAAATTATTTCTGCATTTACTGAGTCATTATCGATGCTGCAGAGGATGCAGCAGGCAGAACAGGACGCATACCCACACTGCTCTCGCCAACCAACCTGTGCCAGGGAAGTGGAACTGCTTGGGGACTGGGCTGAAGCACGTTAATGGTCTTTGGAAGCTTGCGGTTCCCATCCGCTAGCGCTCTTGTTCAAGGGCAGCACTACCCAGGCACAGAATGGAATGGCAACGTCAAGGCTGGTTGTGGAGAGGCTCAACTGCCACGTATGCCGTTAGTTCTGAATAATTTGTAGGAATGTTATAAATTTTTGTAAACTTTTTAATGTGCTAAAACTTGGTTATGAGGTAACATTTACAAATAAGGGATAACTTGTGTACTTGTTTTTGTATTTTTGGTCTGATTTTTTTGGTGGTTGTGCCCTCTGTCCAGCTCACTGGGCAAACAGTTCTTAAACCTTGGAATTAAAACAAATAAATGCATTTTAATGCTACTGTCATTTTGTTGTCATTCTAATCGTGTTGATCACTGTGTCCTTGTTGGTCACTGTTGCTAATCCGCGAAGTCACTCTTCAGCTATCCTGTTTGCTCTGGAAGCAGTATTATGATGTTTTTGTTTACTCTGCTTTCAAGGTTTTGTGCCACAGTTCTGGTAGAGTGTGGTTTTCTTTAGTTTCGTACTCTGTCATCTCAGCAGCAGAAGACAGAAAAAGTTCAAAAGTTCTCAGCTCAGAACTGTATAATTTAGAAGGGCTTTCTGGCCCATCTCACACACAGGTAATGGCAAAATACTGCCATCATTACTGCATTTCTGAAAAGCTTCTGGCTGTAATTAAAAGGACATGTAAGTACACTGCAATGATGCTGAATGATGCTGTAGAAAGAGCAGGAGGCTTTGAGGAGGAAAGCTGTGACTACTGCTGCACTCTGATGGTCTGAAGGGTCTTGGGGAGACCTTTACCCATCTCAGACAAATGAGACCAAGTCTGTAAAATACTGAAAGAACAGCAAGGGAAGCTATTTACACAAGCAGATTTTCCCTTCAGTTAACCAAATCTTGATTTCAACGTATTTTCAGCTAGAGATAGGAAAATGAATTAGGCAAAAGCAAGCAAAAACATTTCCACATTCAGAGCTGAATTCCAGGGCACCATTGGAAATTCCTTGCTTTGCTGCAGGAGTTATCTTACAGGGCAAAGGAAGTCCCTTTAAGTAACACCTTGTAGAACGTCCCTCTCTCTCAGCGCAGCAGACATTGGCGTTCATGTTAGTTTTACATGCCTGGGTACTGCGTTTTGCCATCAGATGGACTGTGGCTCAGATGCTTCACGGGAACACCCTCCTTCCCTATCTCAAATAATAACATCTTTGTGGTATCAGCGTGGATGGGAAAGGACTTCTTCCTTAATCTTCCACCTTCACAGGAGCCCAACATCAGTCAGTGCAAACCCTGCACTACATTTTTTTCCATGAAGGGCGGTCAGTGTATCAGCCTGCACGTGATTCAGCTCTGCCAGACCAGAGAAATCCCTCACAGCAAAGCAAGCTTCAGTATTCTATAAAATCACACCTAGAAAGTTATGAGAAAAAGTAGTGAAATTATTCCAGGTGCTGTCAAGGCACTCTCTGATATGCATTTTGCTGCGCTGATCTTGTCTCCTTTCCCGCAGTAGTGCAGACACTGTACTGGTTACAACACTGTAAGTGTTTTTAAACAGCTGAATTTCAATTCCACCTTTCAGAGAATAAGGAACTCAATCCGGTACATAAGCGTATATTTACTGGACATGGCGCAACATTTAGAGCCTAATGTAAGAAGCACAAAACGAGACCAAAACTGCTGCTGTAACTCCCTCAGCATATCTATCTCCCTCCAGAACAGGCCGTGAGCTGCCTCCCATCGCACGCACAACCCCCTCAGCCCAGGAAAACATTCCTACTGCAGCATCAGCTTTTAAAATAAACTACTGATTGTAAATGCCTAAATTAATACAAAAAGGCAATCAACTGACAAAGCCACGCGATTAAGCAGAGAAACGTGAAAAGCAATGGTGATTCTTTTTCCTTATTTTATTGGGTAAATGATTTAAAAGGTAATAACAATAGTGTTAAAACTACTACAATATCTTTCCACAGCCATATCTCACAGACCCACAGATAACCTTCTATATAATTTTTTTTTTCTTTTTCCTCATTTTATCTTTTTTTTTTTTAAGCCATACTTATATTAAAATGCCCATTTCGACAGTTTCTTCACACTAATAGCAATTAAATGTGGAAGGAAGGAGGATCTAGTTATAAAGGAAGGGGGTTTCAGGTAATCTGTGATATAATTTGTAATCAATCAAGTTACTAAGAAAGGAAGAAGAAGAGAGGCCTTGTCAGCTACTCCAGGCAGCTCCAAGCCCCCTGTGTGTCACCACGGCATTAGATAACTCAAGATGCTGGTGAGCCATTTAAAGTTTTTTTTTTCTCTTTTTTTTCTCGTAACATATAAAACACGAAAATAACTTAGAAACCAGATCCAAATATTTCGAAAAGAATCAACTTCCATATACAAAAACAGTCATAGGTTGTTACAAAAGCTTCAAACAAAAGTTTGTTTTCTCAGTGCGTTTCTGTGCCAGCGCCATCGCTGCGGCCAGAGCAAAGAAAGAGGTTTGTATTCTTTATTGAACAGTAATAAAAAACGAGGACGACATATCTTTCTATATAAAGAATCATTGCTGGTCTTAAGAATAAATGTAACCAGAAACCCTTTAAATCTTAGAGGCACACTTTGGGTTTCCTTTTTTTTTTTTATTTTTTTTTTTTTATCTTTTTTTTAACATAAAGGAAAGTCACCAGTTTATTTAGGTGGGGGAAGCACTCAGGCCCCCCAAATAAACTTAATTCAATTAACATCACTAGCAAAAAATCAGTTAGAAACTGTACAAAAATAAAAAAATGAACACATTTAATCCTGCGGGGCTTTTGCAAGGACTGGAAGGCAGGCTTTAGGAGCAGCATCTGGGCATGGCTGGAGGCTTCTTTGGTTCGATCTAACACACACAAGAGATGTAACCTACTCCAGACAACGGTTTTGGAAACCCGCACATTTGAAGACAAGTAAAGAGGTCCGTATACAAACGCCAGGGTGTGCAAATGGATTCGACTCTCTTAGTATTGTATCTGAGGTCGGAACTCTCAGGCGCCCTCCCCCTGCTGTGAGCAGCGTTGGGGCTGAGGTGGTGCCAGGTCAGTGCTACGGCGGTCCAGGCAGAAGAAAGGCCACTTGAGGCACGGCTGAGCAACAGCGTCACGTCAGTGTGGGGTTCTGCCGCCTCACTCAAGTTTACAGAAGGGGGACTTCAGAAACGTTACGCAAAAGAGCAATTAAATAAAAAAAAAAATTCAAGGAATAAGGCAAATGGATTAGTGCTCATCAAAAAAAATCAGCATTCCAACTTAATTAGCTACTTGGTTGTACCTTAACTTCTTACAAAGTGCCCCCGAATTCAAAAAGCAATATTAATACGTCTGAATCCAGCAGTATATCTGAAAGGGTAAAAAAAACTACGAGAAAATGGCATTCGTGAAAGCAATTGTCGATTCGCTTTAGGGGAACGGGCCGATTCTGTCCCAGTGCCCGTCACAGTGAACTGCACGTCGTGTACCAACAGCCCCGCGGTTACACAGCAGCAATCCGCAGTATTCTCAGCACTGGCGTGCTGAGGAGGTAGGTGCCCTACAAACACTGTAGATAAACCGATCCTTCCAAGCCTTTCTAAACAAAATACCATACGACCTGATTGACCGCAGACTTCGTAACAGCTTTTTAATTAGCGATACAAAACTCTGGTCCAGAAGGGTCTGGCGTTAAGTCACGTTAAAAGCACACCTTTACAGTTTGTATAACACCCTTTTAACTATATTTGTAAGCAACAGCTACTAGGAGATAGATGAAAATGCGTTGTGCATTATGCTGTATACAAAAAGGAGACAGAACTATCCTTTTCCCCCCCAAGCCATGGTGGGGAGTATTGCTGACCTTGTCCTTAAAAACCCGCAGGATTGTTTATTCATCAGTATATTATTATTACACTGGTAAGAAATTCTGTATAACATCTGCATATATCGAAGATCTTTTAAAAAAATCTGATATGATTTTAGATCCGCATGACCAGTCACGTGACCTGCTTGAGGTTGATTAGCACCTTTCAATACATATATATTTTTTATATATATAATAGATCTGTTTAAAAAACTCCTAAGGATGAGGCGGCGCAGCGCTGTGGGCGCGCCGTCACGAGATGACGGATAGAGATGGGGGTCGGAGGACTTTGTGTGTTTCGTCTGTTTTTTTTTGCAGCAGAATGGTTCGGTTTGTGCTCAGTTTCCCTATAAGGGCGAGGAAAAAAACAAAACCAAAACACCTCTCAGGTAGCCACCGGTTCACAGTTCCCACTTGAAGACAAATCCATTCGAAACCGCTCCCCCAAGTAGAAACAAGACAACAGTATCATCCAAAATAGCCTCTGTATAAACATCTATTAGTTTTTGCAGCGTCTGCCTGGCACCTCTTGGCTCCTGACATCTCAGGCCCCCTGCTTATAAATTAAGGCATCACAACTGAAAATGGAAATATTTGGACATCGGATGCTGTGGATGAAGGAATACAAAAGACCTCCTGGAAGAACCTCCGAACAAATTAAGTGGCGTTGTAACCTCACGTAAGGGGTAATTTATCCAGATCTGTTTTCTGGAACACTTTTAGTCTTTTTTGTTGTTGTTTGTTTTAACAACTGAACTCAATTTATCTCGTACATTTTTAAAAACATTCGTTACTCAAAATAAGTGGAATTTCTGCTTGCCGTAGTTGACTCGCCCATGTCAGGAAGGTCCTTTCCATAATAGATGGGATGTGCAGTCCCCTACAACGTGCACTGAACTACAGTGGGTATCGGTGGGAGTTCTGCAGGCACGTGAGCAAGGAGGCAGCTCCCGGCACACACTCGGCTTGCAACCATACCACACATACCACTTAATAAATCCTATTTTTACAGTTGTTAGAAGTTCTCATCAGTTTTCTTTCTCCTCCCTGGTGGAGAACTATTATAAAGTACTTACAGCTCTCAAGTACTATTCCCGTAATAGATGAAAACACGTACAAATTATGGCATACTTGGCCTGTGCTCTTTCACAACACAATCATTTTTTTTTTTAAACAAGTCACCCAACTATTCATGACTTGATAAAACCCAACAGATTCAAAGCGCAGGCAAGAACAAAACAGGGATTTTTCTTTTCTAAAATAAGCTGGAGAAAAGAAAATGAAAAATACCTCACTTTAGAAAATCCCCAAAACCTGACGCCAGAGCAGCAGAGAACTCAACGGAGATTGCTGGAACGTCTGGCGCATTTGCTATACTTTTTCTATGATTTTATATGCAAGTATAATCATGTCATAGTCAAAGGCACTAAAATCTAACTCCATTTTCTTCCTAATATGACATCTGCTACTCACCAGTCTGTTTCTAAAAACAAATGTGACTTCTAATTGGAGATCATCAGAAAGGCATTGTCTCATTACAAATGCATGATGATGAGTAGGCTTGACAGGGCCGGGCTGCCCTCAGCTTCCAGTGCAGAACAGGAGATAAAGGTATCCTACTGGATTATGTCATGTAATTTCAATCAGACTGCATGATTCTGAGCACACTGCTCACCTCTTATTATGTTTAATTGCTTCTCCATATCCAGAGAAGCATTTTGTTTATGAGCCTTCAAATTATGGCTTTGTGCATGAACTGAAGGACATGCACAAGGGCTGCTCTGATAGTAATGCCTCCTGTTTGGTGATGTTGGCCCATGAAGTCAGAGGCAGATGTCGGTGGGATGGCAGCAGAGGGGCAGTCTTTGCTAATGGCGATGACTGTGTTGAAAACTAGTGTTTTGTAGCTGAGAATTTTCTCTATCAAGTAGTGTTACTGTGCTCTTTGTATGTTGTAGTTTCCATGTAAATAAATTGGAGGCATTACTTTCAGAGCGACCTACACCTATAGCTGCATGAAATCTTGCAGGGGTGAGATACTGTTACAGAATCACAGAACTCTAGGGGCTAGAAGGAGCCTCTGGACATCACTGAGTCCAATCCCCTGCTAAAGCAGGTTCCCTAAAGCAGATCACACAGGAAGGCATCCAGGTGGGTCTTGAATATCTCCAGAAATTGAGACTCCAGCACCTTTCTGGGCAGCCTGTTCCAGTGCTCTGTTATTCTCACAGTAAATAAGTTCTTCCTTGTGTTTGTTATGAAACTTTCTGTGTTCCAGTTTTTTTGCCCATTGCCCCCTATCCTGTTGCTGCACACCACTGAAAAGAGCCTGGCCTCATCCATTTGACTCCCACACTTTAGATATTTATAAAGAGTGCTGAGATCCTCTCTCAGAATTCTCTTTTCCAGACTGAACAGCCCCAGGTCTCTCAGTCTTTCCTCATACAGGAGATGCTCCAGGCCTCTCATCTTTGTGGCCCTTCTCTGGACTCTCTTGAACTGGGGAACCCAGAACTGGACACAGTGCTCCAGATGTGGCCTCACCAGAGCAGAGCAGAGGGGGAGGATCACCTCTTTTGACCATGCTCTTTTTAATGCACCCCAGGACAAAGGTGACCCTCTTGGCCACAAGGGCACACTGCTGTCTCACGGCCAGCATCCAGCTCCTCTGAAGAACACCTTTCTAGCAGGCTGGCCCCTAAACCTCTACTGATGCATGCAGTCATTCCTTCCCAGATGCAGACCCTACACTTGCGCTTTCTGAAGCTCATCAGCTTCTTCTCTGCCCAGCTCACCAACCTGTACATGTCCTGTTGAATGGCTGCACAGTCTTGTCTAAAGCCTTGCTGAACTCAAGGTACGCAACATCCACATCATCTACCCAGCTGGCGATGACATCACAGAAGGCTACCAAGTTGGTCAAGCATGATTTCCTCTTGGTGAATGCATACTGACTACTCCAGATAACCACCTCTCTTCCACTTGCTTGGTGATGACATCCAGAACAAGTTGTTCCATCACCCTTCTGGGGACAGAGGTGATGCCAATTGACCTGTAGTTTCCCAGCTCCTCCTTCTTGTCCTTTTTGAAGACTGGAGTGACACTGGCTATCCTCCAGTCTTTGGGCACCTTTCCCATTCTCCAAGATGATAGAGTGGTTTGGCAATCACTTCTGCCAGCTTCCTCAACACTTGTGGGTGTATCCCGTCGGGATCAGTGGATTTGAGTCAAGTTTGCCTAGATGATCTCTGACCAGATCCTCCTAGACCAAGGGGAAGTCTTCCTTTCTCCAGACTCTCTTACCTCCTTGGTCTGAGGTTCCAGAGGGATAGTCTAATCAGTAAAGACTGAAGCAAAGAAGGTGTTCAGCACCTCTACCTTCTCAACATCTCCTGTTACAGGGGATGCAGCAGGCCCACGTTTTCCCTAATCTTCCTTTTGCTACTGACATACTGGAAAAAAAAAACAAAAAAACAACCACAACCTTTCTTGTTGTCCTTGACCTCCCTCACCAGATTTAATTCCAAGTGGGCCTTAGCCTTCCTCACTGCATCCCTGCAGGTCCTGACAGCATTCCTATATTCCTCCCAAGTGGCCAGGTCCTTTTTCCATATTTCATAGAGTTTCTTCTTCCCTTTGTTTTTTTTTTCCCCATGAGCTACTTGCTCAACCATGGCAGGAGACCTGAATGGATGAGCAAAGGAGCTCATGGAAAAACTCAAAGGAAAGAATGTCTACAAAATATTGTACCACAGACTACTACTAAGAAGGTTAAGAAAATGCAATTCATTGTCTAATATAATACCTGAATCTGATATGTTTCAATCCCTGACAGAGCTATTAATGAAAAAGCCATGAATGCTTTTCTTTTTTTCTGAGCAAAGAATCTCTAACTGTAATCCTTAAACTCTTCCTTCCATCCACAGTCACAGAAAGTCTTGACTGATATAATTCAATGTTAATGAAGTAGAAATTTAACATTTCATAAAAAACCCAAGGGCTATATATGCTGCAAAAAAATCTGCAGTGATTCAATAAAAAAGTATGGGATCTTTGTAATAATGCAGTTTTCCCTCCCGTTGCCACAATGAGCTTAACCAACTATGGAGAAGCCTCAAAATGGCAACGGAAACTATCATCATAAAATGGTACAGTAATAGAGATAGCTAGACCAAGAAGGGGCAGGGTCTCCTGGGAAGAGGTCTGCAGAGAGGTCCAGTGACTGGTCATGCGGCTCAGTGTCAGGAATAATGGTTGTATGGTGGAAGGGGGTGCCCAATGCCATTTTGGAAGTGATGATGCTGACGATGGGCAAGGTATTCTGTGTAGCTCATGGTCATCTTCTCACTACGGTACCTAGAAAAGAGCAGAGAAGCAAATTCAAGAACTTTCATTGGGCAGCTATGAGCAGCACTAAAAATATGGTGCTAGCTGTACGTTTAATGATGAGAACAGTTCTGTACTTCTGGTACTAGGAATAAGGCAACCTTTAGTTGCACAAGGGCATGGGGAGAATACCATGTTTTGGGGGGTTATTCTTGAATCATACAACAGGTCACAACGTAAGTGCTTATGAAAAATATTTTAAATATTAAAAAAACTATTAAAAATTGTTGCCTACTACTTTACTCAATGCATTTGAACTTGTGATGATTTATTGAGAGCATCCCAAATTATCAGCCAACTCTCTACAAATAACCTAGGAGAAAGGCCCTGTAAACAAGCGGTACTGATTCCAGAGCTGTTTTTAAGAAGTAATGTCTAACACATTCTGCTTTTAAAATAAACCCAGCTACATTAAGTGAAGTTATTTCCCTTTTGAACTATATATAGCTTAAAGCAGAACTGGGCCCCCACAAAAAAACTACTTCAGATAAATTGGCATTGATATTGTTTGACAACAAGGAACATATTGCCACATTTACACTTATCTGTAAAACTGTGAAATCTACATAAAAATAACACTATTCCACATTGCCACAAATGTCACTTAGAAAGACCTTGCATAAGAGATCTTGCAGATGAGAGTTGGTGAATCCAGCTACAGTGGTTTAAAATATTGCCACCTCCCCTGTTTATGACATTTCTCTTCTGGAGTTTGTTCTGTTTGTTCTTTTCCCTTTTAGGTCTGAAAAAGCACAACACAGGCCTCAACAGCTTGTACTCACAGCCCAACACAGAAATTTAAACTACTGCTGAGTTATCAACTGCAGCAACTGAGGTGGCAAACACATTCGTTTCTGCTGCCTCTGCCAGACGGATGGAGCAGAACACCTTATGCTTGCAGCTTTTTGCTTCAGTGCACCGCAGTGCCCACATTTACTTGATACAATGGTGCTGGTTAATCATGTACTGACTTAAATGGCTGCTGGTCGCAGCTGAACTGCAGCTCCTCTCGCAGTGATGCGAGTGGTGCACAGTGCTCCCTGCACCTGATGAGTAAGCTGATCTGTGCATTAATTCCCCCGCCACTGTGGAACTAAACTATAAGCTTGGCAACTAATGAAGTTGGTTCTAAGTGAGTCAAAACAGGCCAAGGGCAGCCTGTGTAGAATCACAGATGGAAAAAATCATAATATTAAACAACACACTTGGTCTGCTCCACTCATGAGGCCTGTGATTTTGTGGTTGGGATGTCAAACTAAATATACTAAATAGAACACTGTTGTTTTGTTCTGCGCTGGTATGCCATTGCTTCAAACAAGATCATGGAGCTGGAAGAATGAATGTGCTATACAGAAGTTTTGCGTCTTGGAAAAATATATCCCTTATTCACTGAGGTGTACAGAAAGTCTCACTTAAGAACTCCAACAGCTACTCACGCCCTCGGTTACCACCATATGTTCTATATATTCTTCTTGAAAATAAGACAGCAAGAAAATTGGGGTGCTGCATTTAGAAATTTAAGCTGGATTCCATTATCCCTTCCTCCCAAACGTAACCCTCAGAACAGCATGTTTTCTTTAGCAATGCCCCAGTAATCAGGCTCCTATTAGAAAGCACAATTCCGAACAGCTAGTGGGACAAAGTCTTTCTCCTCACCCAAAACAACACTGAATGAGGGAGAGATTCTTCTAATGTGAAAACGGTTTTCTTGGAAATGCTCTGTCTTCTGCCTAGACTAAACAAACACTGCTAAGTAATGGCAAGCATTTTACATGTAGGTGACAAAATTGGGAACTGAAAAAAAGAAATGTATCTCAGCTCTTTGTCTTCTAAGAGCGCATTAACAATCATGAGAAGCCCAGTATTTTCACGCCTGAAATCACCTTTCTCAACTACAATTTTACAGGTGGAACATCTGCGGCCCATTCTGTAACATTTTGGCTCCAACCTGCTAATGAGCCCTCATGAGCACATTATATTAAACAAGTGTTACAATGGGCACACAACATACAACAGTGTCTGAGTATGAAATAAAGCACTGGACTTATGTCTTCCTTCCTAGAATACCTGATGCAGTCAAGCCAGTGCACCACCTGTCAGATCCAGTTTGCATGCCCAGCACCTGTTAGGAGATGAAGCTCCTACTCTGCAAGAGGGAAAAGCCCCAGCGCCTGCTTGGAGAGCTGAACAGCTCAGGGCACTGCACGGCCTCCAAAGCAGCAGCCCCACAGAGCACCAACTGCTCCAATACAACGTGACAATGGCAAGTAATCCCCCTTAATAACAGACCCTTGAGATCCACTGCAGCCAATGAGCAAAGTGTAAAACTGCAGAGCTGATACGCTGCAAGGATTTCTCAGAGTTATGAAACAATATAAATATATACTCCCTGATATGTGTGTAGCAAGCTACTTAGCAGCCCTTTCTTCCTTGCTTAGTGCTTGTAATCCCTACTGTACTTAATGCAATGCACAGATATACTCAGAAGTCTGTATTCCTGTTGTGAAAAGAAAGAAAATATTAATAATACATACAGGAAAGCTTACTGTTAACATCTGAAACAACCACTTACCAGGAAATGAACTCATCACACTAAAACCAAACCAACAGGGCTTATCTGGAGTATCCCCGCGATGCATACCTGGTTAGCTTTATGGTTTTCCTGAATTCATTAGTAATCGGAGCTTTGTAGCCTCCTTTCCTCAATAAGGAATCTATGGTTTGAATGTGGTCCCATCCTGTTGGATTTCACAGTGGTAAAAATTCATGAACATTACAGCAGTAGGAACAGATGTTGCAAAAATACAGCACAATACGCAGTGATATTGGTACACAACTGCTCTCCCGAAGTTATGTATGAAACATGGGACATTCTTCTGTGTAGGAGATAGCTATGGGAAAGATGCTGAGCAGCATTTCATCAAGCATAAAGCTTGCTCTACCAGCAACACATTTTTATCTCGTGGTTGAAATACTTTTAAGAGTGGACCCACTATATCCAGGTGATTGACAACGACAAACAAAATGGCAATTTTCTGAGTCGTTCAGATCATTAATCACAGTCTGATCATACATCCTAAATGGCTCTGGCAGCATGGAAAGCTTCATTTCTGTATGAAAGAAAATTCAAAAGATTTATTAACTGAATAGACGGAGAGAACTTCAGGCATAAGTGCTCCCCATAAATATCACTGCAAAGTTAAGAGTGATATTTTCAGTTTCAGAACACCTGTGATATGTAGCAGGCTGGTTAGTTTTAAAAAGTGACAGAACAAAAATTCAGGTTCACTACTGTTCTCAATGAAGTCGTGCTATTCAAAACTCCTACACAGCCATTTTAAAAAGCCCAATATTTCTACAATAGACATCTTCTTTCCCAGAGATGCGCTTAAGTTTGTCACACTGCGTTTTTAAAACAGGAAAAAAAAAAGACAAAACCAATTTTGGTTAATTTTAAGAGTTAGATTGTGAGATGCTTTGCCTACCACAAGTAAGAAATTTAACCCCTCCCCCAATTCCTGAATTAAAAAAAAATACTGAAAAAAATGTGTGTAAGTGATCAGCAAAGGTCTTAACAAAAGAACCCTTTGGTAACCGTCCAACCTTAGATTGCAAAGGGAAAAGAACCGCCTTGTAAGGCGTCTGAGCTTTTAAGTGACCACTGGGAAACCAAATTATCTATTATCTGTTAATGAAGGTTTCATTGCTATTACTTGGTGCACCAGAAGGAAAGTGAAGAAGTGGCAATATGAAATACAAAGGGCTGAGATGCACTTTTAAGCCTCAAAGAGAAAAACTTCAGTGAGTAGCTTGGCTCAACAAACAGCTATTCAACAAAAGCTACTGTACATGTAAGTTTTTGATGCACAAACTGAAGTCTGTCCTCCTATTGAAAGGACCACACTTCAGTAACCTTATTTTGGAGCTTCAGTATAAAAATAATCCTTTCCCACCCATCCAAAATCCCAGAAGCCACTATTCATAGCAGGAATTAAATACTAGAATCAAACACCTAATGGGAAAAGCTTAACCACTGCAAACCTGGGAATAAATCAGCTGGTTAAGAACACTGTCCAGACAGCCTGTATATTAGCAGAGCTTTTGCATGTCTAAAATCACAGGGTAACAATTACATGGAAATTAACAGCTTTTGGCAAAAAAGTGAAGGTAGGTAGCAGCACTGTACCACCTCTCCACCACTTATTTTCTTACACCTTCACTACAGTCAAAGTTTGCTTCAGAACAGCTACAGTGTATTGAGTCCCTACAGGGGGATTGAGACAGACACGTAATTGGCATTTTATAGAAGAGTCTTTTCTTACAATTAAATATTGCTCCATCATCTGACATCAGTGCAAGGTCAAATATTGCATTTTAGATTTATACGTATGTTTAAATTCTTCACCAGATCATATGAAATAAAGCGCAACAATGACCTTGCTCCTTTGCAACCTCCGGTAAGTAGGTGGCGGTGCGTTTTGATCCTTTTTCATTGATGAATTCTATTCTAATGCCATGTACACCCACCTGCAAGAAATTGGCAGTTTTATTAGTACATAAAAAAAAAAACGATACAAGAGATTTCTAACATGATACAGCTCGACATGCGAACCTTGCGATGGTTAATGCCATTCTGCAAACAGTTGCAGATGTTCAACCCAAATGCCATCTCTCTGCAAAAAAAACCAACAACCCAGCTGAGGTGCAGAAGCAACTGCCAACAAAATGCCTGGACCACCAGTCACTGCCAATTGGATCCCGAAGCCCTCAAAATTCCTGCTCATGTACGAGGACAGCACTCAGCTTCCAGTTTCCCTTTCCATGCTACTAGAGCAATACGGCAGAATGCCATTATAGAAACCAAACCTACTCATCTCAAGGCAGTAGAAGTATTTTATATGGGAGTTATCAAAAAAGAAAGAGGCCAGGTACCTTTCCAGGGCATTGTTTAAGAACTGCCAGTTTCAAGGCACAACAACAACAAGCTGCTTCGGAGTTCAAAGCATTAATAACTGATATTTTTGTTTTCATGCACAAAATATTGAGATGTTATTCCCATGTAAATCCAAAGTT
Source organism: Bambusicola thoracicus (assembly GCA_002909625.1). Taxonomy (NCBI): domain Eukaryota; kingdom Metazoa; phylum Chordata; class Aves; order Galliformes; family Phasianidae; genus Bambusicola; species Bambusicola thoracicus. The sequence continues at coordinate 59,264 of PPHD01000084.1, forward strand.
CCCCACTTCACATGAGGAAATGAGTTCATATTTAAAAGGCCATCACATAGTATTTTCCATGGCATTTGTTTTTCAACTCAAAATGTAATAAGAAACACTCTGACAGTTTTTCCAGCGACAACTGCTTTTAACATAACCACATGACAGTGAAAAAACAACTGAAGGATATCTACAGAGCTCTTAATGACCACTTGGTCAATTAACGTATTTGCTTATTTTAAGACTTCACTTTTTAAGCTCTGTGATTTTTATCCATGCCGTAAGCATGGAGAAACAGAAGTCTTGGCCACAGTCTCCACAAGCTTTCTGCACGAAACTACCACTCCTTACAAAGGAAAAATTAATTAGAGGCTAACATATTGAATTTGCTGCCAATTTTAATGTATTTCATTACTTAACATTCATAAAATGGATATATAAGCACTACAAAGTTCAAATCTGTATACTCAGATGATGTAATTATGAACTTTAAGAGCCTGAAAGTAAAAAGAAATGGTGTTAGAGGCTAAAATCTACTTAGTTTATTGCTTTTAGCACAGAACAGAGTATGTTTTTGGAGCTGCAAGAACACTGCAAATGAAGATCAGCAGTTAAGTCCCAAACACCTCATTCTAATAACACTCCTTTGCACATCTTTGCCCATACCAATTTTGAAAGGCTTTCTGTTAGAATAGAAAAAGGTCGGTATCGAATTAAAAGAACGCTATTTCAGATTGCCATAAAGTACAACCTGCCTCCAACTTCCTGAGAAGCATCACATCAACCCTCCACAACTCAGGGCCTTCTGAAATCTCATCTCATCCATACTACAACGTGTGGTTACTGCCATTAGATGAAGATGGGTGCTCTGTTGTGTCAGACTGTTACAGCCAGGAGTAGTTCACCCATATTTAAAAGGCAAGCACTAACCAGCAGACAGTGGAAGGAATTTCATGAAGCCTTTCCACAAGGTCACTGTCAGCTATTACGCTTATACCAGTTTCCAATCCGCTCATACTGGACAATTCTCAGCAAAGTCACCGAGTCATTTTTTGGCACCATGCTAGGAGAATGCTGACAGTTTGATTTGCAAACTACCAGAAAAGAACACTTTGTTGATCTTACTCCCTTTCCTGAAGAAAATATAAAAGAAAAGTTTATGCATAAGTCCACCAGTTTGGTGGCATCTTCTCAAAACACATCCTATCAACACAAACTGGTTTTATTGCTGTACACAGGAAAAGAGACAACCTGTTGAGCTTAAATGGGACCTATCAATGAAGCACGAATCACCGAGTTTGCCAAATAAACCTCACTGATAAAGTAGGTTACATGGCACAGAAACAAATGCTACTGTAGGTAATTGATGGAAAATCAAATTTACTTGGAAAAATGAATGTTAGCCTTACAACAGCAGCATCACATTAACTACCTATGCATTCAGCTGATTTTTAAGTGTTTATATATTCAGTTGCACAAGCTCTAAACCAGAATACTGATTAAAATTTCTGTCAAATTGCCCCAAATATTCCTAGGATGGGAGGTAAGGGCTTGTTTGGGAGAATTCTCAGGAATTTACTGAAGGCTTTAAAACCCTTAAATTAAATGAGAGAACAAGTTAGAAAATGAATAATGCAAGGACTATTGTATTTTTGACCCTTCCGTTCTTCTTCCATAAACCAGGACTCTCCAATGAGAAGAATCACGAGATTCTGGAAAGTGAATCACAACTGTACAGAATTACTTTTCTGCGTTAAGCTTGTTTACAGTGTTGCTGAGGAATCAAGGATTCTGCATAAAACACGAAGAGGGCACTGAAAGTAAAATCCTCCATTATTTCATACAAATTTGAAAGTTATGACTTAAGTCATTTTTATTAGATTCTTAGCTCCTGTAAAATTCATAGTGCTGAGGTTACAGGTGGAGACCACCATTTTGTGCTGCCTTCTACCACTGTAACAACAAATGACATTTCCATTCAATGCACATTTGTTACGTGTGGGCCCAAGAGAAAACCTCTTTTTCTACTAAGAATTCCTAAATATCTAGTAGGGCTAAGCCACTGTTGTTGGGAAGTTATTATTACATGAAAGTACTCTTAATTTGTGAGGTGTCTCTGGCACTGTAACACGTCCAGTAGCACATATGACAACTTCAAAAAATTTTCCATCTGTTCAAATGTAGACTAAAAGTACAACACAACAATCATCCTGGCTGAGATGAGAAGTTGATCATAAGTCCAGTAATTTACTTTTTTGCAAGCATCTAAAACCAAGTAATTTGGGAAAGAACATAAGAACATAGAATAACGCTTCTTCCACTACACCTTCCCAGAAATAACTCTAAAAGCTTCTTAATTTGTGGTTTTTATGCCGCTGCTCTGAGAGAATGCACGCAGGTTTCCTAGAACCAGTCAATTAAAACAGATTCTGCTCTACGTATAAGGAGCACAGGAAAACAAGAGCTGTCAGTTACGTGACCTCACTGCATCAGGACTTTGCGCTGTCCATGCAGGCCACCTGCTCTGAAAGCAAAGGAAGACAAATGGAATCAACTGTATTCCATTTTCTTGGCTCAGGCTTTCAAGGCAATGGCAGTTCTACCAAACTGGCACCTTGAATCATTACACACAAAAAAATCTGTATAGAGTGTCATACACCGACTACACTGAACATATGCAGATAATTTAAACAGTGAGAGTTCTGCTACAGATACTCATGGTTATCGAAGACGTTTACTTAGCAAACGTGAAATCCTTACCTCCCAGTCCATGTAGTCACATACATCTTCAAAGTTAGTGAGTAGAGACACTGAGCAGAAAAGCCGTGGCAGCTCATCCCTCGTCATTGGGGGGAAACGACTATCTTTAAGGGCACTGTTGAAGACAAAACAGAATTTCATACTTTTTTTTTTTTAAATAAAGTTCAAAGATCTAATGACTCAATTGAAAAATATCATTAAAAAAAAACACCAAAACCCAACAACTCATGAAATGACGACCAGTTTGATAATCCAGATGTCAGCATAACACACTGACCAACATCCCCAACCTTTTCCTTAAGACATTTGCTTCAGATTTCTCAGCTGGCCAGTCAGGTGGAGCTCTGAGGGCCGTTCCTTCCTGAGAGGATTCTACTTACTAATGAACCACCAGAAAATTTTGGAAAAGGTCGAACAATAGCTGTTCTACCTGTAATTTAGTATATCCCTTTTGAAAAAGGTTCAACTGTATAATACAGAGGGGAAATTTTACAGCCTGCAAAAATCAAACGTAATACAGTAATCAGACTGTGGAATTTAATTCTTCAGTTAAAAAAAATCCATTCAAACAGAATATTCTACAAAAAGAAAATATTCATGCTTACTGGCAAAGGTTAACAGAAAGGTAAAAACATCCAGGAGCTCTACACTTGCAAACCTACAGGACTTGAAGGTGTTCTGCAAAGCAGAGGTAATGATTAGTAACATGGAAGCTTACAAACAGCTACATTAACCCTCAGGCTAAGGCATCATTCTACAGATGAACATAAACCTAACTGACAGAACTCAGTAACAGGAAAAACCTTCTCTGTGTTTTCCAGGACCCGTTGAAAAGCAAAGCGTGAACAGACAGTAAGCAGTACCACCAACAGGAACACCTAAGAACCTACTTGCATGAGGAGTTTGGTTAAGAACCGGTGCAATTCGAAAAGGGAAAGTTAAGGCAAGTATGGTATCCCCTCATTTCTTGTTTTCTTAGGATTTTAGATATGACAGATGAATATAAACATGCTCACTTCCAACAAAAACAGTGATCTGCTAACTAAGCTTTTTGTTAAGTAAGTAGAGTCTATCATTAAGAGACTTGTTAAATAACTACCAAGTTCTTCACATGTTTCCATATACCAACTTGATCATTCTTACTCCTTTTGCTTGGCCTACAGCCAGCAGCTGCTGTTGGCCAGTACAGTTACAGCCATTCCCATGGCCTTTGGAACATGGCTGATATCAATACTTCATGTAAAAAGTAGTCTAACTCAAAGCAAACAAAAGTGTTTGACCAGAAATAGCATTCCATCTTGAACGAATGCCACACACTGAAGAATTAAAATAGAACCCTTCTTTTTCGGTGACATGGGGAGGAAAGCAGGCTTTTTCTCAGATGTGCTATAATTACAAAAATAAATAGAACATAGTATTGGAATTAACGGAGGCCCTTCTCCAAACTTTGGTATTTTTATGTTATAAAATTGATATATTCATACTGTCATTATGGAGATACATTCATTGTGAAATTAGGAAACAGATGGTAGGTCTGTTCTACCCAGTATTTTTGAGTAATTCTAGGCAAGCCTAGTCAAACCTGCCATAGTCAAGGAGAAAAGATGTTGGGACAATACGTAACTAACCAAGACAAATCTCTTATTTATGCAGGATAGTGCCAAACAGACATGTGAAGAACTGGGAACACTAACAGGATTTAAAGCATAATGCCCATGATATTTAAGTAATGACTTTCACTGAAGATGTACCAAAGATGATCTTCTCCAAGATTCTGTTGATGGGATTTGCAAAGCCAGCTGTGCAACTACAGGAAATCAGGCAGTTACCTTTCTCTGTAACCTGATGTTTCAGGGTCATTAGGGATCTACTTACACAGCCACAGCTGAAGATAGATAGATGAAAATATGAGCAGCTAATTCAGCCTTTGTATTCTTCCACGTAGGAAAACCACATCTAAGTGTAAAGGGAGGGATACTCTGAACACAAGGGACAGCTTAAACCAGAAGTTCATCTTGCTTAGTATTAAACAGTAACCAGCAGCAGACGGCAAAAGGGATAAATACAAGAACAGAATAAATACCCAGAGTGTGCTTGCCTGGAATGCTGTGGGAATCCAGCTGTTTGAAGCTTAGGAATTCAGAGCCAGAGATGGGATCTCTGCACTTAACATCTCTCCGTGAGTTTATTTAATAGGTGCATGCAAACATACTCCTGAAATTTCATCAGAAACTCCAATCTTCTTTTGATATTTTGATTAACAAAAATGCGATCCAAACACAATCTGGTGCTGCTGCAAGTTTGCTTACATGCAAATTTCTCATTTCCCTGAGGTATACTCTACCTCTATCATGTAACCCAGCTATTTGGATACACCACCAAAAAGCCCCCAAAGAGACAAACACCATTTCATTAACAAACTATGAGTTCAGGTACCTTATAAAACAACAGCACGCATGGATAGGCCATCCTTGTTTAACACTGTTTTTCGTAACGTATGCAACAATCTTACCATGCAAAACATTTCACCTATCGTAAGAATTTATAACCTTCAGAAAAACAGAAAAGGCTTTTTTATTTTTTTATTTTTTTATTTTTTGGCACAGCTTGATTCGAGGAGTTTATCCAGCATTCACTTCCCCTTCCTATGGCTGCCAAAATGCATTTGTGAATTTAAATGTTTCACGGCAAAGGCCATGCGCTGCGGGATAAGCCTGATCCCAATCACCACACAAGCTGAAGTCCAGGCCAAGTCCCACTCACTGAGGATCTGCTGTGCTGGCATTGCTAGACAGGGAGCCGCCCTGAATTTAAGGTACTTCTAAATTATATGGAAACAAACATCACACATGGCGTGTAAGCCACATCTCAAATGCAGTGATAATTAAACATAAAATGGGTGATTTATGATGAATTTGAATACTGATAAAAAGCTGTGATACAAAACCTTCCTGTGAACGCAGTGCAAGCTGAAAGGCAGACAAAGGCAGAAAGCCTCAGGCAAACACAGCCAACAAAAGTAGTGAACTTTAGTGAAAGCAGAGCAGCACAGTACGTAGTACGCACGCTATTAGTAAGCTTGAGTGGCTAATTCCATTATTCACTAATTTGAAACTGGCACAAGGCCTTGCATTCACATAACTACCTCACAATACCTACAGCACTGCTTCTCACATGATAGCGCCATTTTAGCCAGACCTGAGACAATCCCTTCAGAAGTGCTTGGTGCTTTTTTGGTCTGTACACTCTGCTGGGAACTTGTTCCCTAATGGCTACAGCACTACAGACATCTTCACACATGTGCAGTGTTAGCACTGCTGCTGCTGAAAACAAGTGAGCAATCTGCAGAACAAACCCATCAGAGACCGGAACTCAAGTTTCTGATGCCACCACAACTGTTCGCTATAGGATATTGTGCTCCTCCTTTCCCCATCTCCAGATCCCATGCTACAGTTTGTTTCTGTCATTCAGAACAGCTTTGTCCCTGTAAGCAAAACCAGAATTTAGCTGGAGAATTTTGTGCTCACAAACAATCAGCAGAACAAACTGAAGGGAGAGGACAAGGAGAATGCATTTATTTGTACAGGTTGTCTACGTAGAGAATATTCTGTCTGCCTATGCTGAATGTATGAGACCAGAGGAGTCAAAAATTATATCTGGTGTCAGATTTAGGAAAACTAGCTTAAAACTGAACATTTGGTTATCAGGAAACAAAGCTGTTTAGAAACATTAGACATGTTTCACTTCTGAATTCATCTGTAATCCTTAAGACTGCAACTATTCAGAGTAAGTCTAGAATTTATCTCGGGGATATTTAGTAAGTCACTATCGACTGACTACTGCGATGACTTCAGCACAACAAGTGGATGGCATCCAGTAGACTTCCTCATGGGCAGCTGTCCACACTGAGAGCTTAGCTTTGTGCGATGGTTAACAGACGGTCAGAAACGCCAGCAGATCTCAGCACTTACCCAGCATAAGAAAGTTTGCACGAGCTTTAACTTTTGTAGTTCCTGTTCTGTGGAAAAAGAATTTCAGTTTCTAGAGACAACAGTTTGGCACTTGTTATACACTTCATACACTCTACAAAGATGTACATACTTAAATTCAGACTTTGACCTCACTTCTACCGTTAGGATTCACAATGGGCAATTTAAAGCAAGCATAGTAGAGAGACAAGAAAACATGTGCTCGCTTTCCTTAAACTTATTACTGGTCTGAGCTGCTCAGAATGAAGTCTCTACATAACTGGGTTTAGGCATTCTTCATTAGCAGAAGAGACTTCATTGTGTTTACTTGACAGAAGCATTACTAGATCATGATTTTACCATGTTATTCACTGCCAAATTCTTCTGCTATTCTTCTGTTACAAACACAAAAGGATTCCATTGGAGCAAAGACAGGTATGTTAGGTATCAGGTTTAAAAAACAATCTCCACATTTTTTTCTGTTAAGCTTAGAATATGAAGGAGAGGTAAGTGGAAATAATTAGTAAACTAAGTTGGAAAAACTAAGCAGAGTTCAACTTAAAAAAAAAAAAAAAAACAGCTTTAAAGGGAAAAAAACCCATTTTCTACACCATCTGCTCTTTATTTCCTAATGCCCAGGATGAATTTACATATCCTGCTGCTGACTAACTAGAAGTACTTGGTTGTGAGGAGCTGAAAAGAAACAGTGCCAAGCAGGGGGAATTTTAGCTGGCCAATAAAATGACATTAGTTTTTCCACATGGGGTTCTGCTTCATGTTAAAAGCAAAGCAGGCAAAGTCAAAATTGAATCCCATTCAAAGAAAACTATTTTTAGACACAACATGCATGCACACACACGCACAGCATTTCTCGTTAAATATACTTGATTTATGAAGACTTGGGTGTCCTACTAAGACAGACCTATTGCCAGCCAAGAAAACACAAAGTACTCTCAACAACCACTTTTTCCTGGGCTGAGCCGTGCTATACACATCACAGCTCCTACTTAAACGAAGCTCATTTGTCCAGAAGCTCTCCAGAAATATGTTTTCACTAAATTCATGTTTCATGCTCCACTCCTCTTTGTACTTGGGAATATAAAAAAAGGTTTGCGAACTCTTTAAAGACATTGAAAAGTTGTAAAGATAAAGAAATAGCTTAAGCTGTTCTGAGTTACAACTAGCAGCATGAAATTTAGTGACAATATAATTAAAGCTTATATTCCTTAGGACTACACCTTGCTTTGTAAAGTACCATGAGAATATCTGAAACAACAGTATGAGCAGGTGAGCACAATTCACAACTGTGCTCTCCAGCTGTGATCTCTGTAGTGTATAAAAACGCTAAAAGAGATACAATAATCAACCTCAGTCTTTAAGAACCTCTGATTCTTAATGTGATGTTTCCCACCCGGCTGCCACAGCACGATAGAAATGGGGGAAATCAAACACAGACATGGAACTACGTTACTCAGTTTAGAGGTGCATGAAAACCAGCGTGATTGAACGTAAAGCTTCTGTAAAGCTTCCTAGCACGTAGGCATTGCAAAAAGTAAAGGGGGATTTAGGTGTGGACAAATGAAGGCACTAAATGAATTCGTACTATTTTATTATTATATAATCATGGCAATAATTAAATTTCTCACTAAATTATTTTTGTGGGAAGACTCAAACTGGGTAGAGGTTAGGCAAAACTGGATACAGTTGTGTAAATACTGGAAATTACTTTGGAGCTTTAACATAACACAGCAGGAGAAGATGCAAAAGAAGCAGTCAAATATTGGGCATGATATAAGTAATACGCTCCTTTTATAGGAAGTGTAAATGAGGCAGAGACGTTGAGTGACTCACGCAATCTAGGGTGCTTACGCAGTGAATCAGAGACAGAACCAAGAACAGAATCCAAGTTCTCTGACTCCTAAAAATCTTCCCGGACAGCCTCTATTTCACAATCTGCTCAGTCTACAGCGTAGAGATACTGCCCTCAGAAGGTTAATCAAAACAGAATGGATAAACTTAGGCCAATGAATCAAAACAAATCCATTAGTTTTTGAGTTCACTCTTGTACTGATCATTTCTTCTTATTTAATCCAGTTTCCTATATAGAGCACAAAATAAAACGAAGTGTAACTTTTGGCATCTAAAGTAAACAACAGTTTCCTGAATACAGTCACCACAGTGATGAACAATAGGTTCAAGACCATATTTTACAAACTACTTTGCTGTCCCAATATGCAGTACATTGGCACCACTTTTACACTGCAGGCAAATGACTTCATAAACTACCTGGTGAAAACCCCTTTTCATTCATTTCAGCAAGAGTCGTTCTGTTATTCTTCATTCATCAAGAGGAAATGCTTAGCAGAGGCAGCTCAGAAAATAATAAATGGTCTTATGGTGAGAAACTGAGCCCAAAGGGCCTCTTCAGTTAAAACATTCCAAAACAAACAGGTGGCAAGCTCACTGGATTTCAGATAACAACAACTAGAGACATTCAGTGACAGGTTTTCAGAAAGAAAAGCAATCTTCATAGCTTGTCCCATTGCAGAGTTGCACATACTTGATGTTAGTTGAGATTTTACTTTTTTTTCTTGAGTAACTTCAACAAAGAAGAAACTGAAGAGCACTTATGCAAGTCACCAAAATCAGCATCCTAACAGTCTTAGCAGCTTCCGTGTCACAATGTGCAATTATTTTTAAACTAGAACAGGGCAGAGTATGCTTGTCTTCAGAAAGGGGACTTAAGCTGGGAGAGATTTTCCCAACTTACACGGAGATTTCAAGGAGTGATTCACTGAAAATTACATTGTCTGTCTTTGTCCTTTTTTTTTTTCTTTGTTGGACCTCAACATTTCCAGGAAACAAAACAACTGTGAGTGACGTGTTCTGTGCTTTTCCTGAACCCTCCCTTACATTTGGGAGATAGAAAGGGAAAGAACAACATTTCCACTTCCTGCACATTATGTTGCTAAGTGGCAGTCACAGAGTAGGAGAAAAAAAAAACAACAAAAGCCCCTCACACTTGTTGACATTTTGCACAGAAATAGTCCTATAACTGTGCCTAATTAATTACCACAGTGCAGCAGTGTTTCAGGTAGGAGGCATAAAATACTGATCTGGCATTTTAGCTCTTCAGTCAATTTTCCTAACTCCTGAAAACTGAAGTACGCCAGGAAAGCTCTCCCCCTGTGTGTCCCTCCTCCCCCCAGTGGCTTCACACTCCCAGCAGTTTAGTTGCAGCCATCCAGTTTAAGAGGAAAAATGGAATATTCTGATACTATTTTAGACAGTTGCTTTGATTAGGAAAACAACATTTTTCTAAAAGACAACTAAAAATGCATACTTAAGTGTTTAGACACTGAAAGCGCTTGGTTGGTAAGCCATTCATCTAAATCTGCCACTGAGACAAGCTACAAGAACCCACGGACAAGGTTCTGAATCAGTACTACAGCTTACTGCAGAACAACTCCATGGGGCAGCATCATTTCTGTGAGTTATGACAGAGGTGCCCAGCTGGGGTTTCTGTTGAGAGCAATGCTGTGCAAGTCATGTCACAATGGTTCATGGTCAAGAACAAACCTGAAGTGACTGCTGCTGGTAATAACAGAACCCAACAAAACTTAACAACCCCCACTTAATGGATCTACTTTAAGAAGAATGCTTAGAAAAAAAAAAAAGAAAATGTAATAAAGAGTAAACAAAAGCTGTATTAAGAACTGGCTATAAAGCAGAGATTTTTCTCAACATTGCAGTACTGTACTGGGAATTCTTGAAAGGTAAATTCACACAAGTGACAACTTAAAAACAACTCAAATACACGAGGAATAAAAAGAATAATTTAGATTATTTCATTTGTAGCATTCTTGAAATGTGAGCAGATACAATTAGGATATACCACAATTAACTGTTTCTTCATCACTGTCTATTCCTGTTGTACATGAATATAGATATTTTTATCGCCTGCTCCTCATGCTGTACAAACTCATCGATAGCTGTATTTGTGTGAAATCATTTCCATAGCAGGCATCACAGCATGTAGGTAAAGTGTCATGGAAATAAATAAAAATAGGAAAAAAAAATTAATACATCCCGAGTTTGATACTGACTGCAGTCACAAATGGAAATGGTTCCAGTTTATCAAAGAATCGCCAGACTTCTGGAAGGGACCTCTGGATCCATCTGGACCAACCCATGCTCTCAAAGAGCCACCAGGCACACATCTTGAAGAGAAGGTGACTCCACCTCCCTGGGTAACCTTTGCCACTGCTCCGTCACTTGCACAGTAGAACGGTGTTTTCTGATGTTCAGATGGAGCCTTCAGTACTCCAGTTTGTGCCCTTTGCCTTTTGACCTGATGCTGGGCACCACAGAAAAGAGCCTGGTTCCATCCTCTTTGCACCTTCTCTTCAGGGAGAAGGGAAGATCCTCCCCCCCCAAGCCTCCTCTTCTTCATGGCAAACAGCCACAGCTCTCCCACTCTTTCCTCATAGGAGGTGCGCTGCAGCCCCTTCTGCACAGGGCGTTGTGGCCCTTTGCTGGACTTCAAGTATGTCCCAGTCTCTCTTGTACTGGGGGGCTCAGAATTGGAGCCAGATCTCTAGATACAGCCTCACCAGTGCTGAGTGGGGAGAAGGATCACCCTCATCCACATGCTGGCAGTACTTTGCCTAATGCACCCAAGAATACCATTGGTCTTCTTTGCAGCAAGGAGACATTTCTGTCTCTTGTTTGACTCAGTGCACACCAGGATCCCCATGTCCTTTCCTGCCAGGCTGCTTCCTAGTTGGGTGCCCCCAGTATATCCTGGTGCCTGGGCTGTTCCTCTCAAGTGGCAGGACTCTGCACTTATTGAACTACAAGCGTCTTCCTCTCCAGCCTATTGAGTTCCCTCTGGATGGCTGCATGATCTTCTGGCATACCAGTTGCCAGCCGTGTTTCATGTCATGCACCTTTATGTATACACGTGTGTGTGCGTTGTGCCACCCACCCACAACTAAAAAGCAAACCATTGCGGTGTAGCTGATAACACTTTGAGAACCTTGTTTTTTCCGCGAACAAGTGCTGTAGTTCACTTCCTGCCAGCTGCTGAAACCACCAAGATGTTATTTACAGAATATTTCTAAGGATACCTATAATTTCCAGGCACATCTTTATTTTAATCTTGATTTCTTATTCTGGCTATCTTGACTCATGGTACACACACAATGTCAACCCTACAGGACGTACAGAATAACAAACACAGGATATCTTAAGGTTATGGTTGGCTCTCTGGTCTGTGGGCACACTGATGGCTCATGTTGTCCATTTGCCATCCACCAGTACTCCTGAGTCCTTTCTGGCAAGGCTGTGCTCTGTCCTTACATCCCCCAGCTTGTACTGACAGGAGGGGTTGCCACAACCCAGGCACAGATCTTACACTTGTATTTAATGAACCTCATGTGCTTCTCCTGGGCCCAGTGCTCAGACTGTCTGGATGGCATCCCATCCCCTAGATGTGTCAACTGCACCACTCAGCATAGCATCATCCACAAACTTGTTAACAATGCACTTGATCCCACTGTCAATGCCACTGGTGAAGATATTGAAGAGTATCGGTCCCAGCACCAACCCCAGAGGGACACCACTCGTCACTGATTGCTCTATCCAGACACTGAGCCACTGACTGCCACTCTGGGCAGGATCTCACAACCAGTAATACTGTAGTTTGCCAATTATGTTTGTAAGAGTCAAGTTTCTATGGCTTCAACATTCTCATTTCTTCCTGAAGCCAAAGATCCCTACACTGCTTTCGTGGTTCTAAAGAAAGTAATTTTCTCCTTGTATGTGAAGAAAGAGCAAAGATGTTAGAACTCTGCATTTTTCTCATGCTGCTTTAATCCCACAGAGAGAGGGGGAGTCATTCTGCATTACTGTAAAATATCCTATTACACTGAAAACCTACATTTGTCTTACTTTAAATGAGCCTGACTTAAAAGATTCAGGCAGAGCTTCATTAGCAGGCTGCAAGTACATGTTCAAAAAGGCATACTAAAATGCAGCTCTCCACACAGCAGATCAGGCAAGTTGCAGAGAAGCACACTTTGCAGTATATTACTATACGAAGCGTGTAATTATTTTGCATTTGCCCAGGTCCAGCAAGAGAAGCTAGAACTGCTATGTTGAATGCACTCCATACTTCTAGAACTGAACAGAGTGAGCTAGAAAATCCATACAAAACAGTTGCTTGTGTTCTGTATTGTTTTGCAATTGACAGCATTTTCTGACTGCAGTCGCATATAAGGCAAAGCAGCCGCATATGTAGTTTCTTCCTAAGTGGCAGCTTCTTTTCTGCCTTTTCCCATATTCTCCTTTACCCATCCCAACATCTTTATCATGCTGGGATAAATGAGGACCATGCAATTTAGAAAGGCATGACACTTTGTGTGTCATATCTATGCCAATATTGAGGAAGCTGAAAGGTGTCACTTGCCACAGAGATATCCTGTTTTGATACACATCAAAAGCAAATCCACAGCACTTACAATAATCCCACAACATAACACAGTAAGCTAACCACTGTCGCTCCAGATGCTCATTAAAAAATTGCACGGCAAAACTGACCAGGGTCTGGTGTGCAGGCTTTTGTTTGGTGAACATACGAAATAAAAGACAACTAAAAGTAACTGAGTTCCAAGTGGACTAAATTACAGTGTCGCTAACAGGCTCTCCAGCAGATGGCAAAGTTTAGATAATTAACAAGAGTGAACTCTTCAATTATATATAGAACTCTTAAGCTCGAGTAATAGTGACCACTCAAATCCTTAAATTATACCTGCAAAACCCAATGCTAAACCCAACCGGCACATCACCAACTCATGAAACAACACTCAGTGCTCAACTCTACAGAGGTGCCCAAGTCATAATTTTAAGAAAGTAGAAATTAGTAAAACCATTTGTAGTTCTTTATGCATTGTCAAAAGCCTCCTCTTCAGCAGATACGGAAAAAAAAAATGTATGTTCCTAAACTCAGCAATGCAATGATACCTAAACACGCGGAATATCACTTGAACATATAAACGCTCAATTTCTCATGACTTGCTTAAAAAGAGTTCATTCTTATCATACACTTGAAAGCCTGGAACAAAAAAAGAGTACTCAATATTCTCAGTACAGCTGTTGTCACTGGAAATTCCACAGACTACACTTTTAGCTGCTTTTTTTATTTAATGTTGCCAATATGATTCAATTCAGTTGATGTTGCAGATGGAATTTATCAGTCTCAATTTTGATACTGCTTATTACAAATACAGAAACTATTTTCTATGGTCAATAGATTGAAAGCACAGTTATCAGGGAATTGCCTATAATCAGGTTCAGAATAAGGAAAGCAAAAAGCATGTTAAAACATGTAGGAACTGAACTGAGAAGAAAAAGCATCATATTCACATGAGCTTTCATTCTTAACATTTCACAGAAAAAATATGAAGATAATAAAACATTCTGAACTATGAAGATACAGATGAATGCAGTCTGCTTACTGAGGGTCCACACGATCTCAGAGACAGGAACGTGACCACTCGCAATACAGAGAGCTGAACAGCACCCTGGCACGTTCCCTAAGACACACTGTTCATCGATACCTCTTTACACAGCCTGGATTATGTTTAAACCAGCTGCTTTTTTGTTGTATTTTTTTGTCTGTTCTAACTTGAGTGCAATCTCTTGCACATACTGTGAGCACACATTGCACCAACGAGATGCAAATGTGAGTGCTGTTCGGTGTAAAGGTTAATGTATGAGCTTGTGGCATCTAATTCTCAGTGTTTTTATAAATATAGTAAAAAAGACAGGCACAAGGTGGATCCCTTGTGGTGCAGCATGTGTAGTAAGACCTCAGGGAAAGAAAGAGCCACTCCTTATTTCACAGGAACGTGTAGGCACAGAAGAAAGCATTTTGATTTCTAGACACTCCTGCACGAGAACTGTTGCGTTAGAACAAAACTTAATTTGTTATTAGAGGCAACAAACAAAGGTCTTCAACATTTGTTTGTCAGTGTTTTGCAGACTACGTTATGATTGCTCAATACCTCTACACACCAATTCAAAAACAGAGTGAGCTTTAGATACATACACCCACTCTACACATCTGGAGGCTTTACTGTCTGCATATTTCCTTCCCTTCTCCTATCAAACAAGGAAGCTGTGAGTATGCCACCTTCTCTTTCCCCTTTTAGGAAACCCACCAGTTCACTATTTCATCTCTGTACTCCCTCTCATTTTCTGTCACAGTTCTTTTGACTTCAGGTGGTACCCTCAATGCCACCACCAACACATTCAGCTTACAGAAGTAACCGGATGGGGCAGTCACAGATCACTATATCCAAGGTCAAGATATCCAAGCAACAGAGTCTTTGCGAGCTCAGCTAAACACTACATTCAATTCCAAGTCTGCCAGCTGTTGCTCTCCATGTGTTTTCCACTCAAAACCAGACTCTGAGTAGCAAATGAAAAAAAAGCTGGAATGCAATGGAAAGTTCAGAACGGAAGAAGAGGCAAAAGGTTCAGGTTAGGCTGGACTACATCTGTCTGCAACCTCACAAATGGTAACATAAGTGGTGAAGGAATGCATTTAACTTGGCAGCGTTGCATGCAATTGAAAATTCTGCTCAGCTGAAGAACAAAAGATCATTAAAACTTGAAGTATAAACATGAACATATTTGACTGTGAAATTAATTGAAATGTCAAATTTGTGCTTGCTAATTAAATATTTCACATAATGTCTCTTAAATGAACTACAAGCCAAATTCTTCTCCCTCTGAAGGCAATGGGAGTTCTGCCATTCACCACAGTTAAAACCTAAAAGAGCAAATAATTCTATCTGTTTAGCTCTCAAGTTAACTTAGCTTTAAACTACTTGAACATCTTAGATTGCTACATATATATTTTAAAATGTTTAATGAGCAAATAATCCCAAGAGCAACTGAAGTTTGATCACCCAATGTTGAATGAGGATACAACATGGGCACAAAACTGGTTTATTTTTAATTACATCCATCAGAGCTACAATTCAGCATATCTGAAGTATTTACTGTTTAAATGGAACTAGGTTTTATCACCTTTTATGGAACGCAGCTCACAAATGGTTCACCTCCTGAACGTCAGGAATGCTTGACCCAAACAGTTTTGTGAAACTGTACATAACAGCTTTTTTAAACCAGCATTTCTGAAAATACTTAAGTATTGTAGGCTTCAAAAAAAAAAAAAAAAAAAAAAAAAACCACAACTATCAAGTTCATGGAGCAAGAAAACAGAAAGTCACCCTTTTAGTAACTGAAAAAGCTGAACACAAAGAGGGGGTTGCTCAAACAAACGAGGCTGCATGTGGTGCAGAGACCTCCACAGACAAAGCACAGCTGCTGCACTTTGCAATGAGGGATTAGCAGTCTAGGTCAAAGGAAAAAAAGCCTCTCTAGCTAAGTGAGCAAACTGCAGAATGCATCCTCAGCAGAGATGAGAAAGGGCCATCTAACTAGCTTGCAAATTGCGTAGAAGCTTCTGGGAACAGAAACAAAACAATTCCTTGACAGAACGTGTAAAAATAATTCTGCTGAAAAGCAGAGATACCATCAGAGGGCTGAGGTTGCAGTGACCTTCCAGTTATTTTAAAATCACATCTCCCCTCTCCCTTTTGCATATTCATAAATATAAGCACACTCTCTCTTCATGGCAGAACCAATATGCTATCTGTATATCCGTACGGTATTAACATCTAGAAAAAAACAGCCTAGAAGTAACAGAAAAAGCTCTTCATTGTCTTCCATAAGAACCAAAGCTGTTAAAATTACCTATGTATATGCACATGGCTGTTTTTCTGTCTCCTCAAATGCAGTTACTCAAGCCTCTTCCAGCATGTGTACAACTGAGTCAATCCATTTTGGCTGTAAACATTTTTTGGCTTTATACTGACGCTTCAGTTGAGCAGAATATAAACCAATGTTTGAAGAAAAGGAATTGCTGATTCTTTCATCAAACACTGGATAGATTTTTATTCTAAATCATTTATTTCAGCAACTTTTCCTTACAAAAAAGACAAGTCTTCTGAACTGATGCTTGCCACCTGAATGTACCATTGTGAATGAATGTCTAACCTGGCTTTTGCTATGGAATGAATCACAGAACGGCCTGGGTTGGAAGGAACCTCAAGGATCATGAATCTCCAATCCCCCTGCCGTGCAGGGCCACCAACCTCCCCATTTACCAGACCAGGTTGTGCAAGGCCTCATCCAACCAGGCCTTGAACACCTCCAGGGCGAATGAAGTACCAGAACAGCTATTAGCAGGTAGGCTGGTGTCTAAACTTACAAATGAATTTTATGTTGCAGACAGCTTGTAACAGTTCGTGGTATTACAGAAGTATAAGCCATTAGAATTACTTGAGCTGGAAGTAGCAAAAATGTTGTTTTTTTTTTCCTTCCTTTCCCCCATCCCAACCATGTGAAATCTATTCAACTCAGAGCTCACTAAAAAATAAGAAGGCATAACACTGCTCATTTTAACAAAGTCACACTTTCTTGGTGATAAAAGTTTCCAACACCTTCTTTTGAAACAGTGCGTTACAGTACACTCTAGTAATTGCCATTTGCACAAAAGTCTGGGCTTACAACTTATGACAGATGGGGAATTCCCCAAGAGCTGTGCTCAGGCTCATCAGAGCACTCCTTAACATCTGTACAAGTTCCCTAAGTTAATGTGGGAGCTATTTATATATGTACTTGTACAGATGGAGTGACTGCTTGCATGACTACTGGCCCTTTATTACAAGTAATATGCAGTAAGAAAAAATACTGACCTCAGCTCCATTTGTCCCTAGTATTTTGTTTTAAAATTAGGTTAGGAAAAAACCTGTTCTTCTCATATATGTTCCCTCCTATTTTAATGCATCAAAAGAACAGTAAAACTTCAGTCACTTGTCAGTGATGAAAGTCAAGCCAGGCTACCCCTATTTTTAAAGAGGTTACATTCCCACAAACATGTAAATGATGGAAGGAGAAAGTATGGGCTGCTGGTGGCTATAAGACCTCTGGAGAACCCCAGAGTCAGAGATGCTCTGAGGCTTATGAGTCTTCAGACATTCTTCAGCATTGTACATGGCTGCACATTTCCAAACAGAGGCAGATGGGCTACTTCTTCCAAGGGCTGTTCTAACTTCTCAACTGTACAGCTCCATAAAGGGCATGAGGCATAGCTTCCCTGTTTCTGGTGTCAACTGGAATGAGTTTTGGAAACAAGTATCTGTTGGCACAGTCTAAAAACACCATAAAATCCTGCTATAGCTGACAAGTGCATTTTAATTCTTGTTACTCTGGACTATGAAAATAGCAAGTTACATTTTAAGAGCTTCAACATTTTTGTGTTAAAGTGCATGGAGATAATGAGGGCTTTTGGAGCCCAGTCTCCCACACCCAGTTCGTGCTGTGGCTTCATTATACAGACTCAAAAGGAAGCATCAGAAAACTCCTAAATGGAGGAGGTGTTGACAGACTGAAAACTTTAATCGAGACTCCTTTCCCACAGTCCTTCCCACACAAAGCTAGAGAGTTTAAAGATTTTAACAGCTTGTATGTGTAAGAGACATTTCTTTTTCCTTTAGCCTCATTTAATCTCCGATAACACCTACTAAAACAGTACATTTCACATAACATAGCTTCTTGAACAGAAGAAAGACTACATTTATTTCTACTATTTCAGGTATCAAATACACCACTGCTGCACCTCAGCTCCCAGCATCATAGGAAGCAAGGCACAATCTATGTCAATATCCCTCTCATATGTAGCACTGTCCAGTACGTGCACTGGGATGGGGGTTTTTTGTTTGGTTTTGGGCTTTTTTCCCCCCACTTACTAATAAAGCTGCAGGAAACATCCCTTACTTGGTATTGAAAATAAACATTTCCTGCTGAGCTGAAAACAGCCAGAGAGAAGCTTGCCCAGAAGCAGGTAACTTTATGCCGGCTTCTATTCTGTCCTAGCTACAAGTTTCCATATATGCAAAATCTTCCTTTAAAACACAACTGCTGTGAGACACATTCCATCTACGCTTCTCTCCTGTGTCAACACACAATTTTACCTGGTACTGCTCAGCACTGGCTCTTAATCTGATACCTCTCTGCAGTGCTTAAGAAACTACAAAGTCACTGAAACTCTCAACTGAAAACAATTTTCATTCTAGCAGATTATTTTAGGAAACAATTTGAAAAACATTCATTCCCTCTGAGAGTTGCCATACAGCAAGACAAAAAAGTTAACCCAAAAAACCCTTGGAACACCAATGACTATCCGTAACACTAATGAAAGAATATGAGTTCTGGCAAAGAATTTTAAAGCTCTGCTAAGAAAACCAGAGTTGCCAGTTTCCCCAACCCCACCCTCCTTCCCAATTATTTATGTCAAGTAATAAAGTCAAATAAAAACCTGACATTCAACCCAACCAGTGTACCAATCCACCTAGACCCGTGCCTCCGAGCTCCCAGGGAGTATACCATTTGTTCACATAAAAGAAGGAGACTGTGTGGGAAGCACAAGAAAAACAAGAGCATCGTGGGAAAGCCCAGAGTCACAAATGACATGGCTCCTCCCTGAAACCCATCTGGAAAGTCTGAGTAATCGTGGGATATCCCCAGTTACTCATCGACATTCAGTCAAATTTCAGGAATATCTGATTTATTCAGGATGCTGCAAATTATGTCAACTAATGCAAGTCAGTTCTGCTTTTCCAAAGCATGCATTCTGTAAGCAGCATATTCTTGGGATTCTTGGATTTTAATGCTGTGTTCTTCTTGCCTGCAGTTGTCTCTTTTTCCCCCTTCAATACAGTGAGGAAATAAGTATTTTACTTTCAGATAGTTTTCTTAGTTACACCAAATTCTAAGGTTGAGACCTAGCAATTAGGACAGCCGCAGCAGAACGCCTCCCACCCTTACTCAGTGCCTCTGTACTCATCATTTTTAATCCTAGAATTCCATTCTTCCTGGATCCCCCATTACCCTTCATAAACACACTCACCTCACAGAATAAGTTTATCCCACCAAAAGCAGTTAACACATCTCCCTGACCCAAGAATTCATATTCCCTAATTCAGTCTTCCCAGCAAAACTGTTGCCAATATTTCATAACCCCTCCTTTATTTAAAAAGCTTTGATAGAGCATCTTTATACACACTTCCTTTCCTGTCCTTCCATTTACAGTGCTTTGCCTTGCTTTCTTTCAGGAAGTGTTACTAAGGAAACAGCCTATCACATACCATTAAGTACACAGGTCTAGCAAGGTTTTCTCAGGAATAATAGAGCAGTAATTACAAAACTGATACTGTGTCATCACCATTCCTGCCCCCCTCCCTTTTTAATGAAGGAAAAAAAGAGGCAGTTACTATATCCCCACACATACGAATGTACAAGAAGTGTATTTACTAAAGCATGTTTCTGTGCAATAACATCATTTCTCATAATGAAATAAGGAGAAACATTTAATCCATCACTAAAGCAAAAGGGATTTTTCCCCAGCTTCCTAGAGCCAGGACACCATTTAGCTTTGCCGTTTTGAGAAAAGGCAGGAGACAGCTCTGATAAGCAACAGTTCCCTGAAATAACGACCTGGCACTGTATGTACAAAATCATTACAGACCTACTTACTGAATTGACTCACACAGAATAACTAAGCCTGGCTCAATAAATTCAGATTTGTATACTTCACTTAGAGTTTCTGGTACTGCGAGTTTACAAAATAATCCATTTTATTACTAAACAATTATATTCCACTCTGACACGTCTGAAGATTTAACCAAACTGAAGTCGTATTTGCAAAACTCACAGCTACAGAAGTTCGAAACAAGGTTTTATTGTCTAAAATGAGATTTAGAAATGTCATCAGCTCCAGGTTTCAGCAGAATCTGATGTCTACACTTATGACAGGCAAATATGAGTTGGTATGATGTTTTATTACAATGTTGCCTCAATTTCACTCCAGCTAATCAGTTATTTAAAAATTAAGGTGTCAGTACATCACCTTTTCATTTCACATATTATCATAAACAACAGATCATATTAAAACTGTGCACTTTATTAAGCATTCTGGATAATAATAAGGGGGGAGTTCTAACTATTAGTCTTACTATTAGTAATACCTTTGGAGATCAATCCCACCATAGTACATGTATGAAATAGTAATTCATACAGCAAACTTTACTGCTGAACTCTCTTAATATACTTTGGTCTGGTTCCAACATAAGAATTTAAGATGATTCTATTAAATCAGCTGCAATTTCTATAAAGATATGGAAAAAAATATGAATGCTAACACAGTGCACCTTACCTTCACTAACATTATGAATGTCCAGACCATCTCTGGAAACCCTGTACTCCTATGGTAACGTTTCACATGTGAAGTTTTAACTTCAAAGATAATCAGAAGGGAACACAAATGTAATCTAAAGGGAAAGGAAAAATGTAATAATAGAGAAAACCTGAAGAGGCTTCTACTGAATTAACTTCCCTTCTAAAAAAAAAAAAAAAGTTTGTTAATTACTAAAAGGGATTTTGCAACAGCTTACTTATAGAAAGACATGTGAATTAAAAGCTTATCTAATTTTTGCAACTGCACCAGCCAAATAAGAGATTATATCTCTGTATACATCCTACCTCACTTACACACTAGAACAACTGATTAAACTGTTATTAAGCCACCAGTTTCAGAAACTTAAGGAACCCATTTTCTAACAGAAATAACGTCCAACTATTGTTGACAAAAAAATACCTTCAATACTTCTCCTCTCACTACTGGTTTTAATTGGAATGCACTCATTTGTAATACAATTTCTCTTCTATTTCCTGTATTTTATTTTGTGTATGTGGGGAAGGAGGGGAGAAACAGCACGCGGCCTAGTTTTGCCAACCACTGAGGACCACAAAGCAAAACTCATTTAAGCCTGTAAGGGAAAGAAAATCACAGCTACCTTCACAAATCATTTACACACAGAGGTGAATAAGGCACAAGTAAACGCAGGCCAGCAGATATAGCAGACCAAAAAATCTACCAAAGAGAAAATAACACCTAATAAAACAGGATAATCTCAACTATTGGCAGTTGAGTCAGTTCACAAATCCTGTGGCCATACATGATGTCTTAAAGATGCCATACCTTTTGACCTCGCACTTTATCTCTGAGTCATGACGGCAGATGGTTTCAAAACCAATCTAGTAAAAAACAGTTTATGTATTGCCCTCATATGGCCTGCTGTTTCCTCAGGTGTAATCCAGCCTCTCTGAAGCAGACAGTCCTCCTTTCTTTCTGAGCAGTAACCTTACATGGTTACAGAGCCTACCTGTTTCTAAGTCTCTTTCAAACACGGCTTTGGCTCAGACGCCTCCCTTTCACTGAGGACTTTTAAAACTGGAGATTGTTACAAAGTGATGAGAAATCCTCAAGCTTAAACTACTCTCTCCGCTATTCTAACTACACGAAGAGTATTCTCTACCTTACACTGATCCCTGGAAGATGCCCCTGTCATGGCAATATCCTCAATTACCAAACTTTAAGTGAAGTTCACAGTACAGATTAGCAGAGAAGCAGTCCTGAAACTTCTTCAGTATCCTTGAACTTTCATCAGGGTCAAACACCTGACCCTGGACTAAGGAAAAAACAATCAGCTACCTCAAGTTTTAAGTATCAGTTTGGTATCTCACTTCATACCTCTTCTGGGAACTTCAGATGCTCTGAAATCACTCCTAACTGCAGGCTTGCACAGACTGTCACTCAGTGAGGGATACGATGGCATGAGCAAAAGACATCTTATGCAATCACCTGAAGAGTCTCAGCTTTCTGCTGCCTTATTGTTTCAAATGGATTTGACAGCATGTACAGCACTTCTGCACTTTTATTAAAACTGAGTGAATTCTATAGGTCATACTCCCACTAAAAACTTAACTTAATGGCATCTTGAAGGCTAGTGGTAGTTAAGAATTACAAGTTCCAGATATATCAGTACTAGCACCTAAAATGCACAATGGGCTGCAACGATTGTCTATCCACTCAACTAACCACAGAACTATGTTACCACAGCTCTCCTGAAGACTGTTTTCTCACCTCGAGGTTCTCCATCTGTTGCTGGTCATCTATAGTAGCAGCACAGTCTGAACCCCCTGCCTCATTAAGTTGTCCTTGAAAACTCAGAGGCAATCAACAAATGCTAGAAATTCCAGTATCACTGCCATCTGACTTCCCTGTTGCACACCTGCTTTTCACAGAAACAAATGAGAAGGAAGCATCAGAAGCAATATGGTGCTTCCTGGTTTTACAGGTAATGTTGAACAAATCAGAATAGCAAAAGGCTGCTGAGTTCAGGCTGAGAACACTGCTCCACAGTTTAACTCTGAAAGTGTAAGTTTCACCTCATAATTACCAGGCATTTCTCACTGGTGGCTCACAGACACAGAGTAGTAGTAGAATAAAAGAGCTGACTTTGAGGAGTAGTCTACTCAAAGCCACGCAATAAGACAGCCTGAGAAGTATTATCAGCAGGGAGCCCAGAAGCAACACTGTGCTCTGAAACATTGCATGAAATGCTGTTGGCAGGAATTAATTCAGTCTGACTTCTGTAAACAGTGAAGATCACAGCAGAAGCAAACACATACGTAATACCCCCACACCTTCCCCACTTCCCAAGCCCAAAATGACAGACAGGTACACAGGCACGCTTTGCCCTGGGTCAGCAGCAATGCCTATCTACAGTCATAGCAACGCTGCCTGATAGCAAAGCCTTTGTGAAGTGAGCACTGGGTTGTGCGGGCAGATACAGGGCAGAGTGAAAGAGACTATGATTAGTCCAAACAAACAGATTAAACAGAATGGTAAGCTCAGCTGAACAGAGAGGGGAGCTACCCTGCCTGTGCAAATACTTGCCTCTAATCTTAACTACATAAGGCCAACATCTATTTTAACATAATCGATTTTGTTTTCTATTTTATCTCTTGAATGAGATTGCCATACTGTAGTCTCACAGGTGATTATTTTAGCTTTCCTATGTTCAACAGGAGAAACAGACCAACATTTCTCCTGGAGAGAAGTCAGGTAATATGGCAACACCACCACCAGAGACTCTGAAATTGCAGACACACACAGCACAGTAGATGGTGCTGCTGGGAGCCAAAAGCCACATCTAGAATTTACATCCAAATTCAATTATGAGAAAGCTGGGTTGCAAGTTTCATTTCCTTCAGTCTTATGCTTCTCATCTCAAGCTTCCCTCTTTGTTTTTGTTTCTTTACCAGCCACATCTACAGAAGGAAGGCTGAAAGTCTGAAGGCACCCAGTTGTCACACTGAACGTTAAGTAGAAGACACAACAAAAAGACTGATGACATCATACAGTCAGTAAACACAGGTCTACGCTAGTTAAGAAGGGTGGGTTACATGTTATTTTAAAATTTAAATCCAGTTTTCTACCATTATGCTAATCCAGTCAAGGCCTGCAGCTCTCCGGTGTCTTTCCAATGCTCCCTTCCATGACAGGAGATTTATATAATCTGACCCTCTTTATCCCCATCTTCCCTACTATTTTCCCCCATATATATCCTAGCCTTGATAGGATAAACAAAAGCAACTACAACCACACTTGTTAGATCTACTGAGTGTAAAGTATAACTGCAAATTATATGGAAATGGCAGTAAAAACAGAACAAGAAAGTATAGGGTAAGTGAAACCATTTTGTTCAATGCCTAGAGTGTAAAGAGAGCAGCAGTTTAAAACCTCAGTAATAAAACCTAAATCTTACTGCTGAACAAAATACATGAAAAAATAATTTATCAACCTGTGAGGAAATTCTGTGGTAACCTGCTTCCAAGTTCAGTGTATTTTCTTCAAGGAGCTGTAAAACACAAGGTATTTTTCATAATCTGGATTGGTTTACTTTTATGCAATCAGGTGGGATATTCACACATTCAGCATAAAGGACTGCTCTGCCCATAAGGATCTTATATCCTAATTTAAATTTTCAACGCAGTAAGATGCTTTGAAAAAGGACAGATGTTTATCCAACTAATCTCTTACTAAACTTAAATTTCCTTTTTATTTTATTTTTTTAATTTTTTCAGACTAAAACTGAATATTCACAAATTTCTGCAAAGGACTTTAATAATAAAATTTCTTCCCTTGCAGCACTGATATGCAGAGAAAATTGATCTTTAAGATTTGATTAGGAATACACTATAAGCATTTTTAAACTATGGGTATTCTCATCTCTCCTCACAACTTAGCAAGATGCATCCAATTAATGATGAATCACTCTACATAAATTTCCTGTTTATAATGTACTGGCAATACCATTGCAACAGTCAACAGAGCTCAAAATGGAGAAGAGAGACTTGCTTGGTTACACAGCATCAGCATTTTTGTAAGTAAACCAAAAGGTTTTCAAAATTTGTGTGCATCTCCACCTCCAGAAGGAAACTGTTCACTTCAGGAGAACTATCATTACATTATTGACAGAAGCTACACTACTGTGTGCAGGTAGAGATGTATGTACACTACACACTGTATATGCGATACAATTAGAGATCACTACTAGAATTAAGGAAAATTTTATTGATTGTGATCCTAAATACTATTCATCATATTGGTAATAAAATCTTGCCTGACAGAAACTGTTGATACTTTGACTGCTAAAGACCAGGACATGTAAGAACAACTGTTGGCCTCCACTATTTTTCTTAGTGAAAATTGGGTCACAATCCCATGCAGTGTGCTGAAACAGGTTAAGAATGAACAGACAACTAGGTTCTGTTTAGCAATGCCATACACTTAGAGTAACTGAAGAAAAGTGTCTTCCAGCATCAAAGTAAAATAAAGT
Source organism: Bambusicola thoracicus (assembly GCA_002909625.1). Lineage (NCBI taxonomy): Eukaryota > Metazoa > Chordata > Aves > Galliformes > Phasianidae > Bambusicola > Bambusicola thoracicus. Next base: position 84,849 of record PPHD01000084.1, read on the forward strand.
CAGAAGAGTATCTGCCTACATTGTCAACTGAAAATTTTGGTCAAGTTGCACTTTCTGAAATGCACAGCCCATTCACACACTACCTATTTTGCTGATTAATTTTGCCTTGCCTGAAGAAGCTTTTCTTCACTTTCAGGAATTGTACCTTCTCCACGAGTCTGTGACCAAGTTACCATCTCCTGGTTTCTGATGCCTCCTAGGAAGGCTTGTAGAGCTCTGAAAGTTCTGAGGTATGCCAAAGTTGCTTCCGTAACTCCTCAAATACTCTGCTGGAAGCTCTGTAGCTGGAAAGACTAACATCATGAAGGAAACTGCTCTCAGGTATTCCTATCTTTTTATTTTTTAAAATAACAATGAAGACAAAAAGTACTGAGTTTTGGTACAAACAGGAACTTTACACTTAAATGGTAATTTGAGTTACTTCTGTTTTTGACTCACTAATATCTAAGATTGTAAGGCATTTAACCTTCAACAAAAGAACTGATTTGAGATCACAAGCTTCTTCTCAATTATTAGTTTGCCTCCCAAGGTTTTAAAGAACACAGAAATATTGCAAACCACGCAATAAAACCAACGCAATAAAGATAACTAGGTCTTTCAGAAGTTTATAAGAAACTCCAGCAGTTGATTTCAAGCTGAGCAAAAGTAAGCATAAAATGAACAGCTTGAAACAGAATAGTGAGACATGTAACAAAGATTCCCCACACTAATCTTACTTCATACTGAGATTTACATGAAGCTTTAACAGCAGAGGAAGTCCTCATAGTGTAGGAAAGTCTCCAATCCAAAGCTATTGAGAGGCACCAATTATTTTAAGTGATGACAGTTTTAGAGGTCTTCAAATGAGTAAATATAGTTCCTATTTTATAGCACCATGAACAGTCCACTACAACTGAGCGTACCAAATCCTATTGATTCTTTAGAAAATAAAGAAAACTCTTAGAAAAAAACAAGTAGAAAGCTTGCTACTAGCTCTAGTGATCAACTTATTAGTTTTCACTCTATGCAAAGAAAATGGAACAATATTAAGGTGAATGAATTTAGGTGTAGATCAAAAAAAATGAAGGATTATGCTGCTGGGGAGTGAAGGATTATCATCACTTACCTCCCTCATCCAGAAGCTTCCCACTCAGGGGCTGGGATGTATCTGAAGAGTAACATGTAATGGAAATTTGTAGCATTAAATTGGAATGCTGATTGGAAGGACCTGATGGAGAAGAGGTGAGAATACCTGCTGTTTTAGAAGTGTGAATAGGATAATCCCAAAATCTGACTTTCTGGTCTTCTGCCCTACCACTAACTATTAAGCTTAAAATTTGTTTGGATAAAGGGGAAAAATACTACAGCAGTGAGTTGCAATAAGTTACGGGAGAACAGTTTTCCAAACGAATAAAGTAAAAAAAGGCTCAAGTTATGGTTTTTAAACTAAACCATAACCTCATGATACCAAATAGTCAAATAACCAGGCAATAATTAGCATCAAAAGGAGAAGTTTATATCGATCAGTACAGTGACACAGCCAAAAAAAACAACCAACAAACCAAAACACACTCATCATCTACCCAATACGGTATTTAAATACCTAAGTCAAGGCTGCAGAAAACAAAGTCTTACCTAGTAAGTGTGTACTCCCTGAGTCCTGAATGCAGGTTCATGGCAGAAAAAGTACCTATGCATCCACGCAATCGTTTATCTCGACCAATCTTCCACGTTACAAACAGCGGGCTGTTTTAGGGAAGGAAAAAAGAAAGACATGATCACAGAAGCACTATTGACAGTGTGGAATGTCAGTAACAGTGCCTTTCCTTTTAGGGTAATGCAAGGACTTACATCTAAAATAATGCATCTAAGTTGCAATTCTTTTGACTGCTCTAGAAACACTACTCATGTAATATATTAGAAAATAAAGACTAGTAGAATACTTAATACCCAGAACAAAGTTCTGCTGGTAGCAGATAGGTTAAGATGCTTAACATCCTGCGCTTGACTTCTCCTGACAATGGGAAAAGCCTCACCTCAGACATATATAAATGAAGAAGCCTTTGCAGAAGGGAAAAACATCTGTGTCATGTTAATTCTCCACTTTAATACACTTTGGTCTTTCACACTGATGGCAAGAAACTACCCTGGAAGTACCTGGCAAGAAGTACTTTGGAAAACAAGCAAATTTAGGAATATTCTCCAAATGTAAAGGACTACATGAACAATGGTTATTCTTTCCATGAATCCCAGGTCATCTCCAGATTGTATTTAAGAATCGCACAAATGAACAGTAGCAGAACAAAATCCCTAATAAGCTGTACATATCACATGATTTCAACCATTACAAAGAAATAATTTCTGTTAACAAAAAACCCTGTGTTAATCCAGACAGTAAGCTAACAAGGAACCATGCAACTTTTGGGGATGAAAGTTTTCTTTCCAGACCCGTAGCATTTTATCAATACAGAAGCAACAAAAGCTAAAGAATCTCGATCTTCTCAGGGAAGCGCACGTGGTTCCTGGATAACCAACCTTCTAATCTCTAAGGAAGAGACTTCCAATACTGAGATAAAGAGTGGTTATAGAGAAGAAAATCATATATATTTTTTTCCCCTAGAAATCAAGCAAATCAAAGCAGATTATGCAAACACACCTGCTCCTTCCCTTCCTGGTAGGCTTAAAAAATACGAAGTCATTTTACTTTCTTGTCAGAATGGAATTCTAGGATGTCTCATTACTGCTACTTAAAAAGGACAAGATCAGAAAACATGCTGAGACCACCCCCAAACATCAAACAGATTGAGACATTTACACATGCTTTGAAAATTCTTGTCAATGAGTATCAACAGAAATAGCAGAGGTTATATAGCTTGTGTATTTGTACTACGAGTAGTACTAAGTTCAAACCTCTATTCATTAGTTAAAAGCACCACAGCGCTACTGATGATACAGAACAACACCTGACAAAAGATATTTTTCCAGCATCTCAATTTCTGTGTTCCCCGACTCCTGCCTTGTTCCCCAGGAGCCACTGAAGTATCAGCATGTCTACACAGAAGACTTAAGCCTACTAAATAGAATTACTTCTCCTAATTACCTTCACAGATGTCTTCAAAGTGTAATATAGATCAAAGTTCAGAGAACACAGAAACCAAATAGGATTCTAACTGCTAAGATTCCAGAAATAAGACCAAAAGAGACCTTAGGGGCTGCTAACAGCATAAAGAAAAATTACATTAAGTAATTTTCTTCATAAATGATCCACATTCTCTACCTTAAAAAACCCTCTAGAAATAATGGGGGGAAGAACCCCAAATGAAAAATTAGAAAGTTCCCTCGAAGCCTCACTAAGTTCAAGAGCTCTGGAAACATCCTCTCATTTCCAGCTGCAATGTATCCCATCACCTCATAACCAGTTACTCTTTCACCAATGTTGTCCTTTAGTTTAAGGAGTTCTGCTCCCTTCCTTGGTATTATTCCCCAAGTATTTATACAAAGAATTTGTATGCCTCTTCAGTCTTCACTATGCCAGGCTAAACAGGTCATGTTCATTAAGCTTCCCTTAAAAGAACTCCTATTCTGATCATCACAGCTCTTCTCAACAACTTATTCCAGTGAATTGAAACTGTCTTGAACACTGGTAACCAGATCTGAGCGCAGAATTATTACTGAGGAGGGTCCTGCACCTGCAATAACGCTTGCATCTCTGAAGTACCCATACTGCTCCCTTTTAGGATTGAGTCTCACAGACTAACACAAAGTCCAAGTCTGCCATTCATAGCTTTAAAGAGCACTTCTATCCCTACACTAAAGAGGCAGTACAAAACTTGCTCATATGAACTAGGCAAACTATGCAAAAAATGTATGTTTCTTTCTAGCAATGTTCTTTGCTCTTTATTGGCACCCCTGGTTTCTACTGCCTGTTTTCTCCACACCTCCAATGCCTTTCATATGCTTTAAAGCTAGTAATAATCCACAAATAAACTTGACAACTTACAGCCTCAGAGCTCAGGTTTGCAGTACAGTGCCAAATTCCAGGTATTGGCATCATGAACAGCTACGTAAACACATAACTTTTCTACTTGCAAAAATTCCTTATTTTCCCCTTTTATGTGTTCCCTTCAGAAAAAGTTTGTTGTTGTTGTCTGGGTTGGGTTTTTTTTTGTGAGCAATGTCTTGTTAGACCTGAAATGAAAACGTGCACCTCCAGGCACCTGAAAGATGCAAAGATCTTCAACAGAAGCGGAGGCAGACGTGATGCTCAGGTGTCCCTTTTATCCCACAACACACAGGATACGCATCGCTTGCTGGAGATCTGGGTCGTCTTTTTGCCTGAAGAAGTTTGAATCCACATATCCCACATGAATGCCAGAGTGTACTGGGGAGCAGCACTCTCATCATTCCGGCTCAGGCTCCCTCCCACCTAGTATGAAGATTTGGTTGTGGTTTTTTGTTGTTTTTTTAAACATTCATTAAAGCGGATGCAGCTATTGCCTGTGACGACTCTAACACTCAGCATCATGCCATTCTCTTACTCAGTTCAGGTGAAGCATCTCATTTAAAAACAAAAAAGCTCTAAGCTTGGGAGTGAGCCCTTCTGAACCAAGAGATTTGGAAATTTACCTGTCTGAGGGGTTACCCATCTGCTCCCCATGGTGCCAGGGACCTCTGACACAGCCTTCTGTTAGCATGAACAGCCCAAGCTGCACAGAGCACCCTGAATACCCAGAAGATGAAAAACAGTGGAAGATGTTTCAGAGTGCACCGAGGCAGAAGGAGGGACGAAACCCAGACCCTAAGAAACTTCTGCAAACTTCTCAATCGTTTCCCTTTCATGAGGTTCTTCATTTCACAATGGGAGAGGAACTAAAGGTTATGAGCTAAACACTGAAAAAAAATATTTCCATCTAAAGCTACTCACTGCTGTCAGCAAATTCACAAGTGACCTGACAATAACAAACACTTTCCAACCAGCCATTGCCTAATTTACTATTTATCAAGAAGCCTTGCCCAGCCTTTATCTGCATCTTGCAAAGCAGATAACTGTTTCATTTATCTGCTACACCAGCTGGTAACCAGATGATTACACATTGTTTGCCCTCTGCTTTCATTTGGGAAACTGAGTTGAAGAGACAGTTGCTGTACTGTAAAGATTTAAACTAACATTGTTTTCTGATATACAACTGCTGTCATCAAAGGAGGCATACATAAATGCAATAAGAGATACTACCATCTTAACAGACTAAAACATACGCATACACTCAGCATTCCACTCATCCTAAATACCAACCTTAAAAGGTTAGCCAGAAAAAGTGTGGCTGAAGCACAAGAACATGGGTCACCCAGAGCCCTGCCCCATGTGTCACTTCAGCTACTATTACACTGTTTTCATTAATGAAGAAACTAGGACAGCCATGTAACTTCAGTTGAGCATTAATCCGTTGCAACTCGTGCAGAACTGGAGCACTGCATACAAAGATGACGAGGTATAAACCCACATAAACATTGCAAGAAAGAATCACAAAGACTGTCTTATTCACTGTGCTTACCCCAGTGCTCTGAGCATATTTCTTGTTCACGTTTTACCAGAAAAAAAAGCCAAAAAAAACCCAATTCTAATCAAAACTATTGACCTGCTTGCTATGACTCCTTACTGAAAATTCCTGAATTGAAAGAAAAGTGTGTGAGCTATTTTAGTAATCAGTCAGCTATCACAGTAAGAGTCAGCATGCCAACAGCTTACACTGGCACTGGGTAGTCAGCACTGTTAAAAATATACTCATTTAATATAAAGCAGCACTGAATACAAGCTGACTTTCATTTACCAACATACTTAACTGAAAAGTGAAGTAGTTCTTTAATTTGGAGGGTGAGAGAAGAGGCAGAAAGCATGAAAAGATGGGTCTTATTCTAGTGCCATGAGAAGTACTGTGAGAAGCTTCTCCTCCTTGTTATGGACGGGAGGAAAAAGGGGAGGGAGGGAAGGAGAGAGGAAAGGAGGGGTAACTCCTTTAATAAAGATCTTTATTTATCAAAGATGAGCAAGGACTTCCTTGGTCCCTGTTGAAGATTCCCAAGTAATGGGAAACTTGTAAAGTTAAACTATTTTAACTTAATGAGTGCGGAGGTAAACTGGTATTTAGAAAGACATTTTAACAGTAGTTATTTAACCATTTTTATAAAAAGAGAAGAAGGCTATAGGGTCAGACGTTTAAAAAGTCACTGCCGCCGTCCCTTTGCAGGACCAGAGCGCTTTCACTTCAGCTCCAAGGATTTCCAACTACAGCACACTCGGGAGGCACTCTGAACAAGCTAAGATGCAGAAGACAGTGTTTTCCCTTCTGTTTTACTAAAGGGCAAGCTACTGTTCCTGAATTTTACAAATGTTAACATTTATGTCTTTTTTTTTTTTTTTTTTTTTATTTTAACTTACTCGTGTCTTATTCAGAATCACAGTAAAACTGTCAAGAATACTGACCAGTCACGTAAGATTGCTTCAAACTAGAAATTAAAGTTTATCATCAGAACAGTCAGCTGAGAGCCTTCGCACGACTGGTGTCAGCCTTATTCAGAATCACAGGCAGCAGTCTTCCTATTAACTGAGGCAATTCAAGCTTTGTTAGACTCCAGGCTGCGGCATGGATGTCTCAACTCAGTGAGCTAATGCACATTACTCAATGTAAGAGAAAATAGCTTAGTAATGAAGGAGGTGTGGCCATACACACTGATAAATCCTAGTGAGGGCATCAGCGCACATGCTCCTCAGTGCAGGAGAAGGAAGTATGTTGAAAGTATCTAGGTCTGTGATGAAAGGGAAAACTTGATGGATGATATTTTGGAACCAGTCACTAACAACAAAAATCTGGTGGGTGCCCTTCTGGAACACAGTCAGAAAAACACATGGTGTGCACCAAGGCCTACCAGACTCGTAAGGCACAAGAAAGGCAAGGCAGCTCTTGAAGTGTGCTGGTGGCTCCTCTCCCTCCTGTTGTTGCTTTTGTTCCTTTGTTTTTAATCTCAGAGGGTGTGGAAAGTAAATTAAGAAGCCCTTCTAGATTTGATTCTAACAGCTTCCTGACTGCCTCCCTCCCACTTAGAAAAATTTTAAAGCGAGAGTGACTATGAGGAGACAAGAACTGATGAACCTTCAAAAAGGGAAAAATGGAAAAGGAAAAAAAAAAAAAAGAGAAAACCCACAACCCACATCAACTGTAATTGGTGGACCAATATAGTAAATACCAGCTAGAAAAAAAGTAATATGTTGGTGGCTAGAATAGGAAGAAATACCATTTGAGCAAATTAGATTGTTTTTAAGTACTTTGAACCAGCTAAAGTTAAAGCTGAGCTGTATTTAAAGTAACTGAAGCAGTCCCAGAACAAAAATAGTTGCCTTCAACAATGCATAATCAAGGAATGAGATGCCAGGATACAGCAAGAAAGAAAACTTAAAGCCAGGAGAAGGCAAAGAAAAAAAAAAAAAAAAAGCTTTTTTGCTGGGTGAATTTTAGGATGCTTTTGTTTCAGCACAGTGAGCTCCAATTCATAGAAAAACACTACAAGAAGAATTCCCACAAAACAAGACAGATAACAGTCAAACTTGACAAGCCTATTTCACGCCAAACCAAACTTGGCTTCTGTACCAAGCCTTGCCAGACAGGGAGAATTAAAACACGTCATATCTTAACTGTAGTGAGGTTTTTTGATACCACTGTATAAGCAAGGTGGCAAAACATGGTCCAGACAACTTTTTTTGTGAGTTAGGATCAAAACTGTCCACCATCAAAACAGCTTACAATCAAAACAGTGGCCTTCACCAAGCAGTGCTCTACAGAAGCATATCCCATGCGCAGTATTACTTGCCTTGCTTCAGTCAATGCTTTTATTGATTATCTGAGTGACAGGAAAGACAACACTTAATAAATGTGCACCACAAGGGGACCTGCTGCAAAGCGGAAGATGACCTTGTCAAACCAAAGACCTGCACAGCAATAGAAAGAAAGGAACTCCACAGAGTACAGTTTCATAAGAGAAAAGTTTTGTGCTTAGATGGGAGTAATTTAACGATAGAACTAGCGTAGCACAAGTGAGTTTACAGCAATTCTGAAGTTAAAGACATCTGGTCTATGTAGAAGGTAAATAAGCTCTGTACTGGGAAGTAAACACACACTGAACAGTCGGACAAAAGCAGCAAGACCCTGGTAAGGCCTGGGCTTCCATAGAGACAAATGGAAATAATGATCCAGTAAAGGTTCTGACTAATAGAAGTATCCAGAAAGAAGAGGTAGGAGCCACCAGAGACCTGCTAGCTGTTACCTAGACAAAGCAGATGGAAAAGACGGTTTAAGCTCAGGAAGAGGAGTCTATGTGTAACGACTATCAAATATGAAAAAGGCTTTTTGCAAAGGCAGTGAAAATAATCTGTTCTCTGTATCCACGGTAGATAGTTCCAGAAACAATAAGACTAAATTACGGCAGAAAAAAATTGAGACAGATATTAATTAATTTTCAAAATCCTTATGATTTTGAAGAGGCACGTGCACATGGGTCCCCGTCCTGGAAGGAAGTATGGCTGCCATCATCAGACTATCTTTGAAGGCCTCCACAAGTAGGCCACTATCAGGTATACTGTAAATACAACTGGTTCTGCCATGTAACAAGAGGACAGACCAAATGGCTTCCTGATATTCACTGCAGACTCATTTGCTGATTCTGTGTGATATTACCTAAGACAGCAAAGGGACAGTTCACATACAAAACTACTGGTTAAGCTGTGGGACTGACAATTGTCCTTGCAAACTTCTAGAATCAGAAATAAAACATCCAGGAAAAAGCACATTCATCTCAAACACTTCTACACATTTACTTCTCTGCAGCAGCGTTACAGAAATGAGCAGAGATGAGTAACATTATTCATACTCTAAAGATCAGAGAACACTACTGACTGAGCAGCTTCAGCAAGGTTCAGGGTACTAGTCAAGGTTTCCTTCAAAGCATAAGCATTTTCTGAATCACAAATAGCAGCCAGTTTCTTCAGCACCTTTAGCTACAAGTTCAAAACAGGCTCTAAAGTAAAAAACTGGAGAAAACCATGGTATCTTTCCTAATCTGAATACCAATATAAAAAACCTCTCAGGGGTAGGGCAATTTTTGTCATTTCTCTTTCGCAAGAACTAGCTCCCCTTAAAGGCTTCTAGTTTCTCCCTCAGCTAGTTTTTCCACTTACAGTGCCTCTTAACACATATTTTGTAAAAGAACACAAAACACTACTTGCTTGACTACTTTTACACAATAGGAAAAAGAATTAGCTGCTGAGTAGTGTCTGAAATCCATTACTATCCTTGTGCCCAGTTACACACACACACACCACATCCAGCTCCCTCACCTGGAGAAAGACTTCCTCTAGCAAAATTCAGAAGACTGAGCTTGTTTGAAAAAAGCACATTTTCCCTAACAGGGTAATTCTGTCTGGGATAATGTTCTTCTTCCTCATGGGGAAATGCATCGACATTCTTAAGAAGAGTCTATGCTGTGTTACTTACTTCCTCAATACATTCAGTCAATGAGGGCAACTCATTATTACCAACACACAGTGACCCAAACACAAACATCACTGCATACTAACTTCAGATAAGAGGTGTGAGATCAGCAAATTTTTACTTTAAAACCTATATAATCACTAAAAAATTACCAACTACTTCTAAGGGCACAGCATATTATTTCAGTCATTACTAACAGTAAATGATCAAAATGAGCAACTCTTCACACTACCCTATTTCAGAAACAAGCATTCAGAGATTTATTTCCTCACCCATACAAAAGACTTGGTATTTTGGTGGTTTTCCTGCAGTCATAACGTGCCCCTGAGAGATAAGCCTTGCAATCAGAACGTCAACTGCTAGGTGTGAATTTGTTAGCAAGTTCTGCTTATCTAAGCAGATAATCTTAAGGAAGGTCAGAAAGCAGCTACTATTTTAAGAAAATCTAGTTTAAATAACAGCATAATCGGGGTTAAAAATAAAGGGGAGTGCTTAATAGAAAGTCATTTTCTAAGGCAAACCCATAATAGCGTAATTAAGATTGCATTCAATCCATCAATTGAAATTTAAATGAGAAAAATATATGAATTGTCAAATGCAATCAGGTGACACGCAGTTCATTCAGCAGCAGAACCAGCGCTGCTATTCTTATAATGGCATGTTACCATTACACAAGTTGAGACAAGATGGGCAGCACTCCAGGAAGGTGAAGACAGAAATAACAATTCATAGGGCGAGGGGGGATGGAGAGCACTTTGGTACATCCAGATGGACACTCAGTCAGACACTACTCTACAGTCACCGTCTGCCTTGGGCACTTTCTCCCTCTAATTCTCCTAAGACAATCCAGCAACTTCATGAAATAAATGGAGTTTCTACAACATATGTTTCTGAGTTCGTTGTTCACTTCACTAAAATAAATATTTACATGTAACAAAATCCAGAACTACTCAGAAATCACACTAGTTGGTTATGTAGGCTTACTTAGCATCGCTAAAAAAAGATCTGAAGGCTTGCAGTTCCTCAGAGGAACAAAACCAACAACAAAAGTTACATTCCATGTAGGCAGAGAAACAGCTCAGAACAAAATCAAGTTTACGCACCTCTATCCCCAGAATGGTTCTAAACACTGCCAGCCCACAAATGTGTCTGAAACTAAACATAAGGACTTGAAGCACTATTTAACTGCACTTTCAAGAAACAGCTATTAAAACCATTGTATTTGTCAGCATGCCATATGGGTGCCAAACTGAGAGCGCTTAGGCTGTAGCAGCATCAGGTCACCAGGCGTACACAGACATCTTCAGGACAGCACCTTCCATGCAGGGCATCCATCCAGAACTTGCTCTCTTAGGGTTACCGAATCATCTTCAAGGCTATGTATCTGCTTTCAGGGTGAGACACTGGAATTTTCCTCTGAAATGTAATGTTTCTTCCCCAAATTCCCACAATGACAGGTGAGGTTGTGCACAAACCAGGCTCATCTGTGGGACTGGTTGGCTGCAGTGTCTGCAGACATCCAGCCAGGCACACAGGCACTAACGGGAAGGTTATACCAGTTAATCAGCTCACACCACCTCTGATTACACTATTTCAGCAATGTTCCAGGCTGCTCTCCAGCACCATGAGCTCCAAGATCATCAAGCAGTTTTATATCTCCATCAGCAGATGTCAGCTTTATACACCTGAAGAGCTGGTAAGTCATTAAACTAAATTAAGTCACCTACACTTCAGAACTTCAGCCCCTGAGGCTGTCCTCTGGCCACTAAAGCCGTCTGTATTTCCAAGACATTAAGGAGTTTAAGTGAGGATCCAACACAGGTCCTACGCAGTTACGCCAGAGCTCACTTGCCCCAGGAAACATCTGGTTTGGGGGTTTGAGCTTCCAATACAGCAGGGCAGGTTTCTCAGCCGTTTTTAAAATCAAACCTTAAAAACAGTTCTCTCCATACAGCAGCGGAGACAGCCTTCCAGATATGACCCAAGTATTAGCCAATGCAACATCACTAGGCGATTCCAGCACCTTGGCTGCCGAACTTAGCAACAGTGTTCACAGAGCCTCAGTGTTTACTATTTCTTGTCAGAATCACGCATGCAACAGGGAAACCATTAGTCATTTCAGATTTCAAATAGTCTTTGCAGTGATAAAGAACAGTGGCACGCAGCTGTCACCCACACAAAAAAGGGAAGAGAGGACACAGCTTCAGAATAGATACGAGGAAGGGAAAAAAAAAAAGCAAGGAGAAATAGAAGTGAAAACCCACAGTTCTGCCAGAAGGCTGTGGAAGTGAAGGAAAAACAAATAAAAAAAAATAATCACCTTTTTCACCTTCCTCTGAATGCTGAGCAGAACAAGTCAGCGAGCTTTAAATAATAGAAGCTATTGAAATAAAAAGGAACTACCAGAACAGGACAGGGGTTTACATATTCTTTAAAACATCCGTGGCAACCGTGATGCCAAAGCTCCTCACCAGGGTGTTATCACAGCCCTTTCTGCGATCATGCACAGCATGATCCCCCGCTCTTCCATATTTACCTCTGGCTAGTCGGTTTAGCCTTCTATCTTGTAAACTTCTGCTAATCCTATCCAAGCCCAGGCCAGCAAGGTAAACATATGGACTTTGGAAACAAATAAAAGAACATATCTCCATTTTAACATCATCATTAAGTTTTGTCCTGTCCTGTCCCCCCCAAAAATCACTGTTTTACATACATCTCCCCAAACCGGCCCAAGGGAAGCGTTCAACCCCAAGGCCACCTCCCGCAGTGCTCCCAGGAGGGCACTTAGCACAGCAAGGCCATGCTGGGGGCAGATAGGACAGCTCTGCACTTGGCCAGCACCTCCTGGCTCTTGTGAAGCACCAGCACAGGAACTGCTCACTGGGTACTGTTTCATAACTATGTAATACCCCTCAGACTGGCACTACCAACCTCGTGCAATTTGAGATGTGACAAGGTATTATACAGTGGGAATAAATAACCAGAACCACAATTTATTCAAGGAACATTTACAGAAACGCTGCAGCAGTGTCTGCTGTCACTACTGCTCAAGGGAAAGGTGATGAAAAGAATGGCACTGAGGAAGAAGCCACAGAAGCTCATCTCTACGCGGCTCCTTAGGGAAACAGCAGTGCGCCGTGCATCCTCAATGCCAAACCTCATCGGTACATGCAAATATCAACACCAATTGTTTATTGGCGAACTGACAGCTGAAGTGTTTACTTCCCTCTCCACCAGACTCCAAACTCATTATACTTCAAAATATCTTCTCCTGCCCATCGTGCTCATTTTTACATTTCCTATTCTCAGCATTTTTATCCTTTGTTTCTCTTTTTCTTCCCTTCTTCTCCCTTTTGCATTCATCCTTCCTCCCTCCCTCACTGTTTTCATACCTTACTCCATTCTCCCCGGTGACCAGCTTTTGAGAAGGGGGAAAAGGAAATAAAGTAATACTTGAGCTACTGCTCGCCACACACCCATTGCAAGTCTGTTCGGCTTAGGGTCTTCTCCCTGAATGGGTCCCCCTACTTGCTTTCACTGATCCTAGAACCCTCACTTTGATTAAAGCATTTGGAGCATTCAGGACATTCTCAAAAACTCAGCACACCATTAGGAAAAGGTGGATTCTGAATTTCAGAATGACAGTGTGAAAATTTGGCTCCTCTTTTCAGAGTGTTGCAGCAGTGTGCACGTACCTATGTACTGAGCACACCCCGGGCAAGGAGCAAACCTCCAGATCAACTTGCGCTCTACTGCCAGAAGAAGCCAAGAATATGCATCAATGTGTTCTAGGTTATTAAGACACAGTAACTTGTAGTATTTAATAAAATGGTACAGTGATATGCATGTTTACATTACAAAACTGTTCACTGACCTACTTTAGCAAGTTTTTCCCCAGTTGCACAATTATGAACCAGAGCAGAAAATCAAACTTTGTAACTATGAAGTTAATAAATCAATTCAGTGTCATTACAAATTATTAAAGTTATTACCTCAGAGCCCGCAACTCACCTGATTATGACTTTCTATGGGGTATATTTAAATATTTCTGAGAAATGCAATTCTGCATCCTGATACCTTTATTATTACTCATACATCATACTTCTCCTAATGAATTTAAACTTTGTCATACACTAAAACTACTGGTTTGTTACATCTTCATTCATAAGAGCTATTAAAGCAAAGCTGGTATTTTCTCCCTACCTATTGATACCTTTCATAGTCCAGAAAACAAGTTCTGCAGCAGCAGACAGCCAAACCAGGAAAATGTTGCATATGATTTAATATGTAGTTTGCATCTAATAACTTTGGCTGCATAAGAGCTGTTTCACAGTGGATAGGAGACAGCCACAGTCACCTCCCCATCCAGTTTCCAAGAAAACAGAGCAACTGAAAACACACAGTGCTCCCATATCTAAAAACAACTTTGCACCTCAAAACTCACATACTCAGCGTGGTCAGATTAACAGAAGTTAGCAAATTAACATGCACTTAAAAGCACTGGCACTACTTATCTCTGCAAAGCGATACCATGCAGACTGCTATCAAGGAGAAGCAAGTATCCTCAGTTTGAGATATCAATATTAAAGTGAAACTTTTCTAAGAATTCAAAAGTCATCCTAAAACACATAACTGGAAGTTTTGCTAGACAAAGTAGAAGCAATCATAGTACTACAAAACATTTAATGTAGAGTTTATGATCATTCTACCTGCAAACTGGAATTGAGATTCAATACTTCCAGTGAAAACACTTTCCTTCAAGTAGGTTTTTTTTTCCCCCAGTGACATCCTTCAAAGGATTGAGCACGAGTCTTTCTAAAATTCTGTGAAGTCAAATATATCCAAAACCAGAAGTTTTAAGACCACCCATTCAAAATGCTTTGAAAAGCCACATAAGGACCCAGAAATGCTTTCCTGTGAAGAATAGCAAAGATGATGCTGAAGGCACCGCATAAGAACAGTTCCAGCTCCTGGATTCTCTCTTCTCTGAAGCCACTGGAAACTCATTTGAAAGAATGCAACCAACATGATTAGTGAGCTGCCAGTACACGTTTCCTCTCCAGTCGTTAGCAACACGATTCAGAACTAGTTGAAAAAGCATTCTGAGGGCAACAGAAGTCTGAAAGTTTAGCTCCACATCACTCCCACTCTTACAAGAGGTAGGGAAATGCAGAGACCATTTCCAGCATGCTCAGAAGTAGTCACTGCATATTAACTACAAGCCAAGAGCCAGAGAATATTGTTTTGCATAGATTTCAGACAGCAGCTTAAAACAGAACTCCTACCTTTAGAGTCTACACATACTACCTTAAAAGAAAGTCTGTTCTGGTTGCCAAAGAGACTGATTTTTTCCTTCCAATTACTTGACACTTCTGCCCAAACTGCCAGTGACCGTTAGGAACTGGGATGCTGGGCTTTTTTGTTCTGTTTTCATTCTGCTGAAATACTATCTGAAACAGCTGGTCAAGGCATTAACGAAAAGAAGGAACTGTAGTAATTAAAAGGTCACATAAGATTATATTAGAGACATAACTAGGATTCTCCTATTAGAAATGATTCATAACTTACGCTTTAGTGCATTTCAGCTACCTGTGAGACAAGTTCTTCTATCAAAGTATTAGATGAATGAGAAGAAGCAAGAAGAAATGTACAAAGCTTGGTCTGGAAAAGAGCTCTCTTAAATTCACATACACTTTCTACAAGCAAGACACCAGACATCCAGTCCTAATGACACCCATCTGGGTTTGGGGATACTTTCCATTATTTGCCAAATACATGATGCACCCTAAGACATAGGAACACCTGGAGGCACGAGTAGAAAAAAGCTGAACAAAACACTGATGCCAATAGGCGACCTCATGCCAAGTCTTCTGCTGAAATGGAACACTGTTCAAAGGAAGGAAACATATTTAAAGAAACTTAAGAAGAAAATGGAACTCCACAGGACTCTTTAACACCAGTATGTTACAACATTTATATTCCAAGGTGTCAGCTGGAAGGGCAAAATGCAACTTAGCCAAACATTCAGAACTATTATTTTAGAAGTCATTGATCCTTGTTCATGTTTAACTAAATATTCTAGAGGTCTGCTATGGAACATTAGCTTGCAAGAGACTTCAGACACTAAGAATTGAACAGTGAGAAGCTGAATTAAAATGCAGTAGTATTTATTAAATGAATTATTTTGAGAATATAGTAAACCTTACATTATTTTGGTACCAGTTTTAAGAAGCTCACGATAAGGCTGCAAGACAAGCTCATCATGTTTTGCATTTGCCCTCTAATTCAAACTTCACCCACTCTACAGGTGGAATAGGATAATCTTCTGGGTCACAAGGGTTGCTGTTAAGACAATGCAGGATTTGCACTACCTCCGTTGAATTTCACCAGGTAACTGAACCAATGGGAGTGCAGTTCAAAGGCAGGCTGAACATACTGCTGGGACTGGAGTCAGATGGAATTCGTATTTTCCTCGTGGAAAAGTCCTGCTACCAATTCTGCTTTTAAAAGTCTTTGATTTTCAAAGGGGATTCAAAACCAGGGAGTTCTCACTGGTTTGCAAATTATGTCTGCTGAGGAGATGCGATGTTTTTAAGTGCCAGTAAGACAGCAGTTGCTCAGCATGGGCACAGAGATATGCTTTCAGACAAGCTGGATGATCTCTCAGTGTCTTTCCACCTCCTAAATCACAAAGGACTGCTTAGGTGGTTGAGTTACAGTAGATTTCAGAGCTCCTGTAAAGAACAAACAGCCTCACCTACCCTCTCCATCCCCTGACGCACAGCCTCCTTCTTTGCTCTGGAACAGGCACCTGTGACTGGGAAACTGATCTAATTAACAATACATCTCCATTTTGCCAGGTTAACTTAAACCAGTTAATTTCTCTGCACAGAAGCACACGCAGCAACATCAGCACAAGCAAGAGAGGAAGAGGCAAGGGTCGAGACACATGGCAACGTTAACTGCTTACACCTGCACCCCATGAGAAGAAGTGTATACAGCACAGCTTAAAAAGAACCACAGAGATGTAAGTAAGTTTATTTAAAAATATAATTACTTCTATCAGACCAGCCAATATTGCCAGAAAAAGCAGAGGGTTTCTCAGACGCATTGCTGCTTTAACAGATTAGGCAGAGCAGCAAGGCACAAGGCAGAACAAAACTGCTCGTAATGTAACATAACCATGCCAACCGGTTAAACCCCTTGAGAGAAAAAAGCACTTTGCAATCAGGCAGCAGCAAAGCACACTAGCAGCAGGCCAGATGACCATCACTGGTCCCTCTGCAGGGATAAGCTACAGTCAGCGACAGAAAGACACAGCAGCATGCAGTCTCAGTTACTCTCAGATACCAAGAATGAGATAACAGAAGAATCATGTCACCGCCGCACAACGAGACATCCAATGGACACAGAGACAAGAGCTCTATTATAGGACATCCTTGAGCTGCAGAATATGGGGATGCTGGAGCATTTTTACACGCTTCCCCTGGTCTTATGTCTTCCAGAGGTGTCTGCCTCCAGCCATCCCTGGGAGACAATATACTGGGCTGAACAGATCCTCATTTGGGACAGTTAGCTTTTCTACTGACTCTTATCAAACACAAGCTCACAGATACAGAGATGCTGCTCACTACACAGCAAAATTTGCTTCAAAAAATATACTTTTTGCATCTGAAGTCTGACAAGCTTAGGATTATACTTTCATTACAAAAGAACAAATCTGAATAGTAAAAAGCATACTGCTTTGTAGGAACCTGCAGTTTTATAATCTCAAACTAGTAATACCCCTGAAAAAAGATGCTCTTATACTGCCTACTTGTTTTCTGCCCCGTGTCTCATCATGAATTTTGCCATCACAAGCATTCATGCAGTCAGAGACTGGGGCAGAGCTAATCTTTTTGAAGCAATCCATCCTCCAGCTGTTATCACTGTGTCCTGATGAACGAGGAGGCCAGCCCTTGCAGCCCACAAGACTCCAAGGTAAGGGAGGAGAAGGGGTATTGGACAACTCCAGCAGACACAGCCAGCTATGCTTGTGGTAACTGAGCACTTGCTGGCACACTGCAAGGCAGATGTAAAAGTGGCAACCTCAGAGGGCATCTGCATTGGCTGCTTCCCAATTTGCAAAAAAAACCAACCAACTTGAACTGTAGTCCCTGCGCTCCACTGCTAGTAGCAGCAGGCAGGGTATGGAAACATAGGGTGGACGCTCTGCAGAGTAAGTTCAGGTCACTGGGCAGAAGACAGTCAGAATTTTGATGGTGGTGTTTTCTGAAACGCTGTCAGACCATTGTGTGAGGCCAGAGAAAAAGGCTAGAACAGGAAATTAGAGATACAAAGAGAAAGGATTTAGGTATGACAGGAGCAGGAAGAACTTGTTAGGCATGCGCATTACTCATTCCGGAGTCAGACTGACTGGCATGCTAATAAGAGTCTCAGAACTTCCCAACACCTCTACACCACTGCCAGGTATTTCCCAATAATGCACAGGAAGTCCAGATGCTTGGCCTCACCTGACACCCTCGATGCAACAGGCATCTCCCAGGCTTTGTGGGAGGAAAGGTACAAGAAGGTACAGCACTAAGAAACCACCAGGTCAGCCAGTAATTCCAACAGGAATCCCAGGCAAGGATGGCACTATATGGGAAGGACATTTAAACATTTAATGACAAAAAGCAATCCAGGAAACAAAAAGAATGCAACAGCTTGGAGGCCGTTAAAAATGAAAAAGCACCCTCAAGAAAGCCCGAAGCACACAACATGTCGTATGAAAAGTCCAAGTCAAACATTCACAACTCTATCAAAAGACCAGGTAAAACATTCACCACAGTTAGAAGAGAGAACAAAGCTCTTGAGAAAACTCAACCCATGGCTTGACTGGGAAGCTACCGAGGGCATCCTGCACAGCTTTTGAAAAGAGCAACCTTGCTTAATGAGAGCAGAAGAGATTGTAAAACACATATGAGGTCAAAAGTAAACTAAAAATGAAGGATTAAAAAATGCTTGGGTAGTACCTTGCAAAGTTATTTAACAACCTCAAAAGCAGGAAACCAACTAGAAAGAAGTGGGCTCTCGTGGAGAGAGAAAACTCTGTACTGGTCTTTACTGGTAAGCAGCTGGAGGCACATCCATCTTTGCATCATGTAGGTCAGAGCGGCTGAGTGTGAATTAATTACACATGGAGCATTAGGCTGGACAGACCAGTTAGTATTGCTCACCTGGACCAGATGTTTACAGCACAGTTTTAAGCCTGAAACTGAAGAACTGCTGGGCAATGGGTTGCCAGCGTAACGCCACTGCCCAGAGACTGGCATAGGAAGAAAGCAAATGTGATTTCTATCTCAGCTAAGTATTAAAAGATCAGATCACTGTGCACCAGCAGGCAGACTGTCAGGAAAGAGTATGAATGGCTTCTACAAATGCGACTCCTAGCAAGGCCTCAGCTCCTCTTCCCAGCTGATGCAAGTTGATATACCTCTAATTTGTTCGATTCATCTGGAAATCCCAGGTGAACACCTGACAGTCTTATAGAAGGGATTACTGCTAAAAACTTGTAGATGTAATCCCCAGCCATCCAACAGGGACTCGAGGCTCTCTGTGACAGTCAGCACATTCCTCTGCTACATACTGCAGGCTGCTGGCAAACGTCACCACCTTAAAACGATGATGCACAGCTTTGCTACACAATGCACTGTCTGCAGCCACATGCTTAAGAGCACTGTGATGGACTCAGATGAACTCAGCAGAGAAAAAAAAATGACACAAGCAAACAAACAAAACCCATAACCTTGTTTAGCCTTCTATTCCAGCTTGTGAGCTTTGTTCTGACGACTAGGGAGTTGGATGTAGGGCAAACAACTGGCAATGCCACTAACAGCAGATACACAAAAAGAAGTTTGTCGTGACTGCTTCCTCCCCCATAGCTTCTGGATGTACTCAGACAGCAATCTATCTGCTGATGCTGCCCAAAGCCAGAGAAATCAGAAGTGAGACCACAGAAAAACAACCAACACAAAGCAATAACAACCTCGACTCTCCTGTATTTCTCTCCACTGATACCTTAATACTGTACTCATCTCAACCAAGAGGGCAGTCATATTCGCAGAGCAGAAAACAAATCCAGGTTACAGCAACCTAATCTGCAGTTCTTGGCAGCCTAAAATCAGCATAAGGGCTGGTTGCAAGGGTCCCATCCCTTCCCAGATAGTATGGGAAGTCCCAATCCCTTAAGCCAGCTCTGGCATTTAGCATGCTAAAAGGCTCAGCAAAAAGTCTTACAACTCAGAGGAAAAATAGCCTGACAAAAAGCAGCAGTTGGTGCTTCTGACTTATCAAACAGAAACAGCACAGCAAGCACACCATGATCAATGCATGTAGTAGAAGTGAGGGTGTGGGGCACACACGAGTGTGTTCTGTTTGCCATGGATGTGGAGTCCATCCAAAAATTGAGTTTAACTCACGATAGTTACCCAGCCCAGCAGCCCGGTCACACCATTAACTGTGCTTGCAATAGACATGATATGCAGAAGTCTGATCCCTTCTTTCAGTACCAACTCCATCACACACTAGCTTAAAAAGATTATAAACCTGCAATTCAAGTCTATAATGTTATTCCAGTGACTTGTAGGATACAATGCACTGCACAAGGCAGCTACTCGACACTAACAAGACTAAAGGAAAAAGTAATTCTGGAAGACCCAGAACTACCCTCAAGCGAAGAGACCACAATGTTTCCACAACAAAGCTTAAACGTCCTTCTAAAATTAAATATTCTCTCAAGTACCCAAGATACAAACACTGTCTCATAACTATGTACAGAACACTTCCAGTAAGATCCCTTCAAATGTCAAAACTGAATTTCAAAACCCATCTCGTCAGCCTGGGAACACTGGAAAATAACCACGACGCATTTTAATTTCGACACATTAAAAGCTGCATATTCAGGCTTTATTTTGTTTTTCTCCACCAGATACCACTTTATGAAAGCAAACAGAAAACAGCCTTCATCTTAAATTGCAAATAAGACAATATTTCTGAAGCGCCCATATAACCGCAGCTATGCTGCGCACCAGCAAAACATATACAGCTTTTCAGGAGTAGTACTGTGGCTCTCTGAGAACGCTGTGTTACAGTTCTGTCACAAAAACATATAGTAGGACATCACTAGCTCTGTTAAAGGTGGTCATTTGGTATACTACCACAGAGTCCCCGACAACTCACTGTCCATGAGCAGATCCCACACAAACATAACTCAGTCATTACACTGAGAAGGGATTGAAATGAAACAGCTGTGAATTAAACCCCCCGACATTAAGGGCAACATTATTTTGTTATTAAACCTTTGCATTAGTTGGTCATTCGTGTATTAGTTTCTGGAGTCCAAATCACTGAAGACAAATCTTTATTCCAGAAGACGAAAGATTCAATCACCTCTACTGCCTAATGATTTTCAAAAATCAGAACATATACAATAGCAATAGCCTTTATAGGATTGTGAAAGAACAGCTACGAATTCCCCGAAGAGAGAGGTCACAGTTCCTTTTCTTGGATATCTCAGTGCAATGCCTCAAGGCTCCAGGCCTCCTATTTTCACCACCTTCAAAGCAGAAGAATTCCACTGCTGTCCCATTCAGAGACCAGTCTGCGGGCTGCAATTCCCGTTCAGCACACCTGGCAGCTGGAAGTGGGCACCTACCTTTCTTCCCATGTTAGCAACAGGTGGGTCTATATTGCCATCAGACAGTCCTGCTGGAGACTAAATCGTGGGTTTGCACACTCTACCAGCACACTATCCCCTCCTTCAGCAGCAACCCTGCTGTACCTACGCAGGGCACACAAAGTCAACTCTGCCACCTATGTACTCACACTAAAACAAATGACCTTCCACTTTCTCTCAGAAGCCACCCACAGTCTTCACAGATAAGATAGCAAATTTGATCCATCGTCACTGATCTTTCATAATACTCTTTGTTTAAAATAAAATAAAACAGAATATCCTCAGTGTCTCAGCTTAAAATACAGTGGTCAGACACCAGACAGATGTTATTAGTGACAGCACTGTCCTTGTAAGACAAAAGTGTCAATGGATCATTAATAACTGCTTTGGCTGTACAAAAATACGCACACATTTTTTGAATTTCTGCAAGTTTCAATGGAATAAAAACAAAACAATTTTTAAGCCAGAGTTAAAGTGACACTAAACCAACATGGAAAAGATGCATATTGTCACTACAGACCTTCAGTGGCAAAACTAATGCTTTCATCCTTGAAAACATTGTTGTCAGAAGATGTTTCAATTTTGAACACTCTACAAATGCAGAAGCTGTTAGGAGACCAGGACTATTTGCCCTCCATTGGTCCCCTTCAGCAGGGGAACCATAGGAAGAGAAAGAAGAGCCCACACCAACTTCTAGAAACCAAATCCAACCCAGCACAGATAATGTACCTTTTAAACCATTCAAACTACTGAGCTCATGACCAAAAGCAAAGCATCATGTATTTACCATGAAGTGACCAAGACACAGCTAAACTACTCGGATTTTTTGCCTCTAATAATCCTATTAAAAGGTTACTCTAAAGCCATCCTGCTCCACTAAGTGGAAACCTTACACTCTAAATGTAAATTTATTCTGTCATTTTATATCCTTTTGTTGTCAGTGCTGGCATCTAATTTAAACAGTTAATTTGTGTCCCTTTGTCTTTCTCTCACCATATATACACAAACAGATATGCACACACACCCAGCAGTACAGATACACACGCCCACCCCAAGCAATCGAGTTTTGTGCCTCAACCATCGCTCCGATCTCTGAAGGAGCCCAGCCCTGCTCTTGCTTTGCACGCTGATCTCACATTTCTTCCAAGCACCCAGGCTGCTCTGCAACCAGAAAACAGCTTTTGAGAGTAGAAGAACCATAGAGATTTCCAATTGAGATCTCTGAAGTATTGAGACCTTTTCCAGTCCTAATGGTAATTTCTCTTCAAAATGGCCACTTGTCCTCTATGTACATACAGGGTGATTATGACTAAGAGACAAGCGGCAATCGACCAGTAACACCTGGGAGCCACTGAGGAGAGAAAGAAACTTTTTGTTTGTTTCCCATTACGCCTTTAAGTACAGAAAGATGATTTTCATTTTCATTTTTCAATATTGATTTTCATCCCATGTCTGAAAGTCTTTCAAACATTCCTGCGTAGCACTCTGATCTGCCTCACAACTTTGCCTCATTAGAATTTCATTATAATCCACCCCTTGCTCGGTGGGGGAAGAGGATTTATATGAAAGATATTACTTGTGGCTCAAGATATTCCAAACTGCAAGTTAGTGAAGGTTATAAAAACATCTGGGGAAGTAGCCAGTGCATGTAGCTTCCTCAATCACCCTATCTTCTCTTTCTGCTTATCTACGTTCTTCAAAATGCACTAAATCTATGGATCTAATTTCATTAAGAACTGTAGTTTACTTGTTGTATCAGGGCGGTAAATCTGTAGTCATAGCATTGTCTTGGTTCTAAAATGTCCCATGAAAACCATTCTTTTTGGACAAATCTGATATCACAGAATCACAGAATGGCCTGGGTTGGAAGGGACCTCAAGGATCATGAATCTCCAATCCCCCTGCTGGGGGGGACCACCAACCACCCCATTTACTAGACCAGGTTGCCCAGGGCCTCGTCCAACCTGGCCCTGAACACCTCCAGGGACGGGGCATCCACAACCTCTCTGGGCAGCCCATTCCAGCATCTCACCACTCTCCTGGCAATCTCCCGGATGTCTAGAGCTGGAGCAGTTATGCAATACAATTTACGGAAGGTCTTGTCTATAACTTGTGTTGGCAGACTTGTAACTGTCTAAGCTTTGCTCAGAGAAAGGATTCACTGAACAGGAGCCGAAAAACACAAAGGAAGATCCTGTGACCAAGAGTACCCGAACAGAGAACGCTATCCTGGAAAAAATGCCCACTGAAAATTTATTTAATTGAGAAGCAACAAAAACCTTCGAGGGATTCAAGCTAATACAAAAGCAACTACAATTCATCTCAGATATAACGAATAACAGTACAAAGGAAGAGAAAAAAAAATACAAGAAAAGCAAAGCATATGCCTCCAATATGCCTCCAAGTTCTCCAAGTTGCCAATTTAGGCAAAAATATCCTGAGCTCTGTCTGCAGTTTCCTGGCATGCTTTTCAGGGCAATCCAGTCAGGGGAAAGAACAATTCCAACAACAACAACTAATTTCTATGGCCCTTCTTGCTACTAACTTAAAAGCAGACTGAAGTATCTTACTTTTATTGGTAAGAACATATGGCAGACAGACGAGGTCTCATCCAGGTTTACCCACCATAATGACACCATCAGGAACTAAACACACTTCTTCCAAACCTCACTGCAGTGCTTTATGCTTCAAGTCACGCTGCCTCTTCCATAGACTTGAAGACAGAGAAACTGGGCAGAACCCAAAAAGCACTGCAAATGCTCACAGGTCACGTGTCCAACTTTTCACGTAAGATCACCTCTTTCTTTTTAGATTAATTCCACTATTAAGATCAAATAGAGGCTTTATCTCCAGAACGATCTGACAATTACTGATCTCTCTGAAACAGCTCCTTTGAAGAAACTTCAGTGTTAGATCTCCAGATGCTGCTCTGGGCTTCTCCCGTTTTCTCCTCCAGAGCAATTTGCACTAAACATTTCACATGAAGGGACAGCCAAGGACGTACATGATGTTTATGGTGCCTAAACTTTGGATTTATTTCTGTAATCCGAGCATTTAGACGACTACCACTCTGAGGTAAAGCAAATATCTCCCATCTCCACTTTTAGCAGATGATCTTCTAAGACGGATGATAAACATTTGAGAATACAATGAAACCTTGTCTAAACATTTCTGAATGGCTTAGCAATTTTCCTTGGGAGGAAAAAAAAAAAAGACTGTTTTGAAACTGAGAAAAAATTTCATAACATTTCAATGAAAACTTCAGAAATAGCCTCCATAATTCAAGTCATACATTACAACAATCTCAAGGAGGCTGCATAAACTTTAAGAAAATCATACTCAGAAGCATTTAGGAATAGTCCATTTATTTAGCAGGGACAGAAAGGTCCTATTTCGACCATAAAAGATGTTGTAGAAGAGTCTGCTCATCACCTCATACATTCACCAACTCTGTCCAGTGTAACTAAACCACTTTCAGCTCATGACAAATAAGACTCATCTACTGCTGAGCGCTTCTGACACATTGAAAAAGGAAGAAAACCCACTCCCATTAGCAGAACAGTACATGGCAGTAGGCAAACTTCAAGTAGGTTATACCATGCTTCTTGTATTAACGTATGTAAAAAGTGTGACACCTTGAAATCCTCCAAAATGAAAGAAGAAATAAAAGCTGACAGCAAACAGCAGATTTCACATTCTCCCAAGAAAGGCACTACTGGGAACTACTTTCTGCAATGGCACAGACTTCTGCACTAAAGCATATTCCAAACATGGCAAACAATGCATCCTTGAGGTTAAGAAAGAATGGCCATTATACATGGGACGATTTACCTCTTGAAATCTCTTTTTCTTTGAATTAAGAGGAAAAAAACTGCAATCTCTCTTTCTTCTCTATAACTATTTTTAATACTTGTTTTTACTCGGGGTTCCTTCCAAATGAATAGCGCTCATCTTTATCTTCTTTCAACTTATTTCCCAATATTTTTATGAGAATTCAGACATTATGGTGGTGTAGATCCCACATGAGATTTTTGCCACCTGTATCTGCTTAGTTTTCAGCTCTAACTGAACTGAATGAGAACCTGAATTACACTCCTATTTCTCAAGGAAGAGGAGAACTAATCCCTAGAAATCCACATTTTCCCAACATGTTAATAGGGATTAGCTTTAATACCACATTTCCATTCAGTTCTTCAAAGTTCGGACAATTGCTTGTACAGCATTGTACTAAAAGAACTCTCCTTCTATTGCCTGGCTTGCAGTTTTCCATCTGGGCCAGTGGGTCGCTGAAGCTTTGTTCTCTTCTGCCTAAGGGATGTGTTACTTACAGCCACACAACTCCCTGCCAGCATCGCAGCCATCCACGGAGGTGTCCCCTTCCCTCACTGCAACTATACCTTTTCTGTGTTTTTTTCAGCCACATCCCCGGCCTCCAATACCCTCCCTGCAGAAACTCTGCTTACAGAGGGGTGGCATAACATTTTCCTCACTGGCATTCACTGGTTGTGTAATGGTACAATGCAACTGAAGCACCAAGGACTAGAAAATACATATTTTTATTTTGCCCTTGTAAAGCTTACAAGTAATTGCTGTGTAACACACACAACCTTCTCCAAAAAGTCAATGCTTTAGCACCATTATCTATGCAGAAAAGAACTGCCTTGCAGCTTGTCATTCATTGGCAGCTGAACTTCTGCTTCCTTACTGGGTAAGGAAAATCACGCAGCACCCTGTCCTTACTTTCTTACTGTCACCAGGAAAAAGGGCTGAAAACAACTAGATTCACTTCATCGGCCCAAAGAGCTGCCTCTCCATCAGTGCAGCATCATACACTTTTCCCACCGTTTCTAAGGCACCTGAAACTCCTATGCTCTTCATACACACAACTCTGCTCTGTGCAAAATGCCAAGTGGAAAACAAGGAAAGTAATTCTCTGGATAGGTTGAAGCAGAAGTAATTCTGATGCTAATTAGAAAAGGTTTATGACACGGATCCTTCTCTTCTTCCTCTTCTGTTTCCAACAAGGACACCAAGTGCCATCTAGACAAGCAGGTTGAGTTGCAGATCTGAACCCACTGTGCCAGAGAAGCCTGCAGAGGAGAAATCATGCTGGCAGAGAAGCAGAAGATAAACAGCAGGAGTATGATTATGGAATTCTATATTACAAACACCATAGTCCTAAGCAGGACCTTGCAAAAAACGTCCCAGAATTCAAGATAATGGGAAGATGGGTATAAAATTACTATTTTTATAGCATCAAGGAATGCAAGAACTCACTCCTTAAAACACAGAAAGGCACACGTGCCCTGGGAAGATATACACTTCTCTGCACAGCAGCTGTCCCAGTGACCTTGCCACAACTCAACAGATCTGTTCTGCATTCCAGATGTCATTCTCAAGAAATCAGCACTTCAATAACTTCAGCTGCAAGTATTCAGTGTGGCTAAGGAGTATCCACATACAACAAGCACTGCCTTCAGGAAGTTACCAAAGCCCAGCCAGATCACAGAAACGAAGACACATCCTACATGGTACAAAAGTGTATGAGCAGTGTGGAATACAAGGAAGGAAGAGCAGGCACAAAGGGACGTGACAATCACAACCAAAACAGAGGATAAATGCCTACTTTTGTCCCAGTGCTGGGCTGAAAGACACCAGAGCATAAACACAGCCCGCTTAAGCCACAGCACTAACAGTAAAGAAATCTATGTCACAGCTCAGTCCAGGTTCAAATTCTTAACTGCTCTCTGAATGCAGCACTGCGACCATCTTCATTCTTCGATCTTACAGATGCTGCACTTCTAACATCACTTTTTTTGAGGATGTGCTTTTGACAATGTGTGAATGAACTGCAGCAGAGCTGCACTGTCTCGTTACTTCAATGCAAACTTCGCAATGCGAAACTGCATACCAATGAAACATACCAATGTATCACCCCACTCCATAGAAGCATAAACATCATAAAGAAGGTCAAGCATTCTCGTGATGCTTTGCTAATGAGGGTCAGGGCCTGACTGGACTTGTTTTGGCCTCCAGCCTAGCAACAGTTTCTGTGTTGGCCAAACTTTGAGGAGCCCACTGTGACTTATACATAATTCACACCTTTCCATTCCTCCACAGAGGCTCTTGCCACTAAAACCACCAGTATACAGCTCAAACATCCGTGTTACCATACAAGCATCTCCTTTGGAAGACAACAACTTGATGCTACAGAAAATGTTATAAGCTGTAAACAAGTACTTAATGTAAAAACGGATAACCTGGTACACTGGGCCTGCTCCATTAATCATGGCATAAGCCTGGAGAGATCAAAAAACGATGAACTAGACGAATATATTTCATTCACTGACTGGTCACAGCCTAGATCTGTACACTAAGCGAACTGAGCTAGACCTGTCTTCCAAACATACTTCCCAATTATCTTTCAGTTGTCCACACCAGCAACTGGTCCCTATCCAGCGACATGCAGTCGAAAGGCGTGACACCAGAACTGCCCATACAGTTGGATGATATCTACTTGTTTTGTTAACACACAAGACAAAAAAAGTACCACTATTCAGTTTATCTTGTTTTAGCATTCAATGCTCGGTAATGTTACAACTATGAGTCATAAGAAGTAACGCGTTCAGCTCACAATTGAAGACAAGGCAAAGCTGTGCAGATTTTAGTAGCTCAAGAAGAAGTATTTGCATTAAATTATTAAATTCTCAATAATTTATAGCAAAGGACATTAAGGACGTATACACAAAGTCATACAGAGACTCAGTAGATGTCTCACGTGCAGACAGGTTAAGCAGAAATATATAGTTATCAAAAACAATGTCAAAAATCAAATGTGCAAAATCCCCAGAAATCTGTATTAAGCAAGCTTCTTCAGCAGAAGACCGAGTAAAAGGAAAGGTGATGGAAGATCCAAATGTACCTAAAGACAGGAGGCAAAAAAATGAATGAGCAGATGGACAGCACAGGAGAAGTGGCTGCTGACTCCTCACCTTACCTCACCCCTAATCTACAAGGGACAGGGGAACAAACAATTCCACAAAAGCAGCATTAGAGTGAAGCAAAGTACTTACAGTTTTGTGGTGACTGCTTTTATCTGAAATAGCAATAGCAGGGCCTCTTTCTTAAGGCCATCTGTGATGCAATCTCTTGTACTAATAGAAACCATAAGAACGGTTCACTACAATGAGTTTAAGGAGCAAAAAGCCCTCATTACATTATATTTCACTTAATTTGGAATTTATCAGAGCATTATTTACTCCATTCGCCAATCATAACAGAAGACAAGCGCACCACTAAAGGCAAGTTCTTCTGAAGCCATACAGCTCAGTTCATTTTCCTCCTCTGCTGCACCAAACTGCAGTCACCAGCCCTGCTTTAAAATATGCTGGGAATTCCCTGCTGAGCACTGCCAATGCCCGCCAAAATACACATTTTCTACTGCACTGTATTTTAAAAACTTCCACCACAGGACACCGCTTTGAAAGAACCACTACTTCATGTTCCAGCATCTAAAGTTCAACAGTAAAGACAGTGTCAGGACAGAAAAAGATGCTGAAGTTTGTAAGAAACCATGAGATGCACAGGAAAAGCAGGATGAAGTCACGCAGACACATATACACCAGAGAACACTTCCCTGCCTGCACTTTTCAACGCTATTTTTTGTTTTATGACTGGTGTTGATCTTTAGCTGTGACCAAGCAATCATTATAGCTGTTGTGTAACATCACCGAGTGTGACAATAAATACAAATTATTGCACAGAGTAAGTTTCCACTGCCACGCAAGTACAGCACAGCAACAGCAGAATTTCAGACTTCTGATATCAACAACAGCATTGTCAGTGGGTACAGCTGAACTCCGAGGGGGATTGCAAAGGAGTAACTTTTTTTCTCTTTTCCTTGTTTAAAGGCTGCGCTCTGAAATCCATTCGTTGTTACGTTTCCAGGAGGTTTTACAAAAAATGCTTGTAAAGAAACATAGCAGCACAAGGCTCCCACTTCACATCTGACAATAAGTTGTAGAGACTAAAGCAGGAAGTGTGGCGCCGGTCAAGAAACAAGAAAATGGGAGAAGCACGTAATCCTCCAAACCTGCAAGCAATAACATTTTTATTTACAGATGAACACATCTGCAGACAAGCCTAGTCTGTTCCTGGATAGCCAGGAACAAACCCTAGAACTATTTCTTTCTCACAGGGTTAATTTACACTCACTCCGAGCAGAATCACAACTTCATTTGGAAGTGTGAAAATGGGTCGGCACAAAATGATCCAGCCTCACATTTTAAAACTGTACTGAATCCAGAGAAGGGCCACCAGGATGATCAGGGGACTGGAGCACCTCTCCTATGAGGACAGGCTGAAGGAGCTGGGCTTATTCAGCCTGGAGAAGAGAAGGCTGCGGAGTGACCTCATTGCAGCCTTTCAGTACCTGAAGGGAGCCTATAAGCAGGAAGGGAGTAAACTCTTCGAAAGGGTAGATAACAGCAGGACAAGGGGGAACGGTTTTAAGTTGAGAGAGGGA
>PPHD01000085.1:0-29053 GCA_002909625.1 Bambusicola thoracicus
AGGGCAACAGAACTGGTGAGGGGTCTGGAGCACAAGTCTTATGAGGAGCAGCTGAGGGAGCTGGGATTGTTCAGTCTGGAGAAGAGCAGGCTCAGAGGAGACCTTACTGCACTCTACAACTTCCTGAAGGGAGGTTGTGATGAGGACGGCTTTGCTCTTCTCTCAGGCAACAAACAGGACCCAAAGAAATGGCCACAAGTTGTACCAGAGGAGGTTCAGGTTAGACATGAGGAAAAACTTTTTCTCACAGAGAATAGTCAGGTGCTGGAATGAATACACTGCCCACGGAAGTGGTGGAGTTGCTGTCCCTGGCAGTGTTCAAGAGGCGTCTGGATGAGGAGCTACGAGATATGGTTTAGTGGCTTGTGGTAGCCAGGGTAATGGGAGGACGGTTGGACTAGATGACCTTGTAGGTCCTTTCCAACCTTGTGATTCTATGATTCTATGATTTTAAGTAGCTGATGGTTAAAGATAATTTAGTTCTAACACAACATCTGGAAGACAGATAACCTTTTCTCATAAATCAATATTAAAAAAAAAAAAAAAAGGAGATTTGCTGTGCTAAGAGTTCAAAGATAAAACGGATAGTTTTATATGGAAATCTTATCTGGGATTTGTGTTATACTTGACTTGAAAACAAATTGGGCAGGTAATCTGTTTTACATTCAGCTCAGAATTCTTAAACCATGACAAGAAAGTTAATCTTTTGCTTTGACTAAGGCTCAAAGTCAAAAGTTGGGTGTTCAGATTACCTCATCTTCCAAAGGTAACACGGAAGAAAATTTACCGAATTATGTTAACTCCTACTAAAAGCACTACAAAAATGTAATTATGATGTAAATATCTGTTCCTACACAGATGTGGCAGTTGAGGACCAAATTTAACCTGAAACTCAACATGAATTAGAATATAGGTGAACTGTCAGGTTTGTAAATTATTGGAAATATGATGCAGGCCTACACTGGATGCAAGCTGAAATAAAACTAAATCCTCCCATCTGATTTGCAACACCTCTGCACAATCTACTTCCCATCCATTTTTTTCCCCACTGAAAAAGACTCACACTACAATTCCAAGAACATATTCTACATGAAGCTCCTGTTTCCAACAACTGCATTTACAGAACTGGTTTTGAGGTTTTGGCAGTTTTGTGTACTTTTTTTCTTCTCATATAAAAGCTTTCTGAAGGGCCTTTCATTTCAGTCCAGTAGTTATTGACTTTTACTTAAAATTTCAAACTGTAAATAGTATTTTAAAAATAAGAATTAATCTAACCAGGTTACCTAAAGATAGAACACCATCTAGCTATACGGCTTTCTTATCACAGGATACATAGACTGTTGCTCTTTTATCTAAATTTTCTAGTTAGAAAGGAATAAGTAAATCAAGTAAAAACAGAGGTCAAAATAATAGTTTCCCAAAAGAAAAAATTTGCTGATTTTACAAGATGGAAAAAAACCACTGCCTTTCTTTTGTACATGTTGTGGTGTCAAATCCTACAAGAAGCCCAGCCAGGGCCCAGAGAAAGACAGGATACCTGCTGCATCCGGAGAGATTCCAGCTCTCGCTCTAGCCGGGTCCGCAGCCTATGCTCCAGCTGTTCCCGTTTCTCACACGCTGCCTGCAGCTGAACCAAGGCCTGTTGCATCTTCTCCACTTTCTCAACATAGACCTGCTTCTTTTTGAGCTGAAACAAAAGGAAAAACATAACATGAGTTAAATAAGGGGAACTTTTGGCTCCGTATGCCTTGCAGAACACAGCATTGCCAGCCAGAAGGAACACATCCACATTACTGCTGTTTGGAGTCCAGGGCACCCTGACAAGCCCGATGTTAGAAGTCCTTCCCATCTCCACCTTCCTGCTAGGTTTATTTCTTCTTCTTGTCCTCAGCATCCCTATGGTAGTGACAGGGAAACTGAGATATGGATCTACTGTGAAAGACTGAGAGCATCAACAGGCTAGAAAGGGCACCTGGGTTAGTGATGAAGGCATTTGACAAAGTGACTTGGTGCATGTTACTGAAGCATCTGTAGCAAAGACAGCAATTAGAGCTGGCCTGCTGTCATGGTTTGAAAAGTTAACCACGTGACACCTCTCCCTCCCCTCAGGAGAAAGGGGGAAAGGAAGAGGAAAAAAAAAAAATAATCGAGATAGGAAAAACTGATTTACTAAAAGTAATGCAAGATAACACACAATAATTAAGAGTAATAAATCAAAATGAACCAAAAATAAAAGCAGAGGAGAGAGTATCAGTCCGAGTCTTTATCAGCAGGTCCTCTACAGCTCACCTCCCAGAAAAGAGAAGAGAGCACTTCCCCAGTCACCCAGAATTGGAAACCATGCGGAGGCTCCTGGGAAATGCAGCACTCCCAGTGCATCTTCCTCTTGGAGAGTCAGAACTCATGAGAAACCAGGAAACACAGCTCCACAGTGCCCTGTGCCTCTGCACCCAACAGCCTGTCGTGGGATGTCATGATCTGGAATACTGATACCAGGACACCTAAAAGTTGGGAAGAGCTTTTTCAGTGCAACACTGAAAGCTACCGGTGGTATCCTGTTCCAGCCCCACACCACTAAAATAATGAACAAGATGAAAACACACGCTAGAGCCAGCGTGGCTTATGCTGGCAGTCCTGGCATTCATTTATCATCTTGGCCTGCTGTGAGCTGAGGGGGCCTGCTCCACTCCTGCCACAGCTCTCCATCGCCCATCCTGCAAACAACTGCTATCTTACCTCACCACAACAATGAAAACTTCTATGCTGAGACCCCCAGGAACCGTCTTAGCAAGGTCAATTCACAGGTTGCGCAGAACAGAAACGAACTAAAATATGAATAAAAAACCAGAACCAACCCCAGGCCTAACTCCGTTCCAATAGACAAAATACTGCACACACAGTTTTCTGCTACGGAAATTATCATAATCACTGCAATTAGCTGACCTTCTGCAGCAAACCCAGGGCATTGCTTTTTTAGCTGTGAATGTCATAAACTCTGAAATACGAAGTAGCAGAAAGAAGGCAACTTGTCCCAACAGCCAGAACCAAAGCCCAGCAAAGCACCGCAGCACAAAACACAGATTCTCTTATGTGGGCTCAGAGAGCTGCTCTACAGCCTCATGGAAGAAAAGTCCATTGAGGGATATTAAAGGACATTACTTTGAGCCCAGGAAGTCCTTCTTGGAAGTGGAAAGTATTATGGGAAAGTACCATTTGTAGGTCCTATTTTTGTGTTCCCTAGGAATCTGTTGAAAGTTATGGTGCCAACAGGATACCAGGCTCGTGGGGCTTTGATCAGAATGAAATGAGTTGTTCTTACATCGTGCCTTCCCTCCAGAAAGGTCTTATCACATGTTTCTTCAAAATTTTCCCTCTTCATACTCCTGTTCCTTCAGGCAACCCAGAGACTGCGGAAAGTCTCCAAACACTATTAATCCCAGACATGGTATCCCTTTCTTCTCTTCCTAAAGTCAGCAGGCACCTAACCTCACAGCATGAATGCTGCTGCCCTAGAGGATTTTCCCCAAACAGCTATTTTATAATAAAAGTTACAGTAATGAGTGAGCAATCCAGCCAAAGGCCTTCCCACCAGTGCATGTACAGTAGAAAGGTATTTTTATGCTTTGATTGCTCAAGATTTCAAACTCGTTTGGGATGGGAGGGACAAAAACGTTTTAAAACAACTTAACAGTCAACTGCAATTCTGTAGAAAATCAATGAAGGCGTTACATTTAATAGATCTTTTTATTCCAGGTCTTAGTGCTTAATAACGCTGATTTAAGACTCCTGTAAGTACACCAGTGGTACAGTCTGATTAACAGTAGCTCCAAGTAGCTATGTAACTAGGCAGAAATGATAACTCATGAGTCTGCAGTAGAACCAAGACAGGGCGAGTGCCCAACACCTTGGTGTTGCATGGGAGCCTGCTTACCCGCACAAGAGCAAGAAATGACCCAATCAGCAGAGAAACTGTGCATCAAGCAGAATAATAAGTGAAAACATGATCTCTGCCACTCTTCTGTGCACAGAATTAAGGGCGAGGGGGAAGGACAGATCATTGGTTTCTCACTATCTACCGCAAAGCACTTAAAACTCTGTTCAGTCTTCTAACACAGCGTAAGTACACTTTGCAAAAGGTAGCCGACAACACCATTTTACTAGTTTCATAATTAATAAACCTGAGAACGTATATAGGTGGATTAGCTTTTTGGCAAGCATTCAAAGAATAGCAAGCGCCCAGCCAAAAAAGAATTAGGACACAGAAATTCCGCTGAAACGTTCACTTTGAAAGTGCTCCCATCAGCCGAACCTGCAGGTGAAACGTTGCAACACAAGCTGTTGCCCAACTTAATTGCACTGCCTGCACATGCCTAACTCATGCACCAGACCTAAAGTACAGGCACAGCTTGTTCAGTGGCTTTTCATACAGCCTTTTTATTTCCCCTCACAAAACACACTTCCATCTTCCTGCATCAATAGGAATTATGAACGTGAGAAAACTTAGGGTTTTTACGTATATTCTTCTGAACGCAGAATTAACTCTGACTTTATCTGCCCTCTTGATGTAAAGAGGACCAGAAATAATTCTTCCATGCACAGAGGGATTTCATTACCATAAATTGACAGTATGATCGTGTTTTCCTAAGACAGGAATTGGAAACAGAGCTTCCTGAGTATTGCCAGTGCGCTGCAGACGTAAGAGAGATGGGAGGAAGGAAAGAAGCCAACACGCTGAGGCTTGTTCCTGGTCAGCTGCCAAGGATTCCCCACCCTCTCTCACACAGCAAAGAACCCAAACTGGCTGCTTCATGCCAAGGACCACGGTAACATCTACCACAGGGGAGGTGGCATCAAAGGACGCTGGAATTCTTTCCTCTGCAACAGACCTTGCAGTGAACACGTGCTCTAGATAAGAGTTCATTCCTGAAGCTCTACAAGGATGCAGTCACACCCTTCCATCTATAATTTTAAACAAATTTGACAAGATAGTAATTTTCCTTTTGATGGTACCACATTTAACTAAGAAGCAAGCTCATGCACACATAATGTATTGTAACTATTCTGCCTTGAAGGGTGCTGTGAAAACACAGAGCATTTCACTTATAATAATATCTTTATTATAACACCTCTGGAAGACCGTACGATCTCAAATAACCTTGGTGCATGTCTGGAAGCAAAGCAGAGCACTTTGGCGTGACTACACTCCTTCCCAATGTTTCCTACAGCACATGGCACAACTCTATTAGCACAGATAACTTCTCATGGTCAGTCTGTGACTATTTTAGAAAACATCTTAGTGAGGTATTGGAGGCCAAGCTTTATGAATGAGACTTTCTAATTAAACCATTTAGAACAAGAGCAGTCACTCTCCAGTTCACATCCACCGTGATGTTCACAAGACTGAGGATGAGAAGAATAGAGAAGGCAAGGGCAGGGATGCTGCAGAAGTCTACAGTTTGCAAAAGCATGAACTGATGTAGGGAATATCCCTAGGAAGATTCCTTGGCATCCCGATCAAGCATTTCTGTTTTCATTTCATTTCCCCTTTTCCTTATCAAGATTGTTCTCTGCAGTTGAGAGGCAGCTGGGAGAAGCAGGATACACTTGGGATTCAAAGGCTTCGTTGCTCTGAGTCTGGCTGACCTGAGCAGCAAGCTGTTTCCAAGTTAGTCAGAAAGATTTACAGACTGAAAATGTCTGCACACCAATATCCCTGACTGCAGGGCTTCCAGCAATGGAAAACGAATCAACCACTAGAAGCATACAGGAATGAAATGATTAAACAAATGTATTCACTAAACCCAGAAAACTGAAACTTGTCATAAGACTCTTTCTGACAAAGAAAAGATTTCTTAAGATGATGTAATGCCTGGCAGGAGGTAACATGAAGATTTCTCTGCTACAGAGAGCATTTGTGTGGTCTAAAACAATGGTAAGGGACAAAGTGGTCCTATCAGAATTAGACAATTATTACTCTAACTGTCCAGCTGAAAAGGGATGAACATTCTAAAAGTCCAACAAACCCTGTTCTCCTTCAATGAAGGTAGGCTTCTCAGCAAAGTCTTCAGCAAACTACACTATCGCCGTCAGGGATCCCAGTCCTCACAGAAGAAAAGGCTCTGAAGAAGGCATGGAGGTTTCACGCTCACAGTGCAGGGAGCAGGGGCATGCAGGGCAATTTTCACTGCAAGTCACTGGATTCAAGGGAGGTAGAGGATGTAACATGCTGCAAACTGGAGCTGCCTCTGCAGGACAAATGTGCTCCGGGGCAGAGCAGGTGAGGGGGAAGAAAGGAACTTCTTTTGCAGAGAGATTCACTTCCAGATGAGTTACTGAGCACAGAGCTTTTCTGAGGAAAAAGAGAGGATTTCCTGCATAGCTAGCAATGATTCAGAAACCCTCCCAGACACTCTGACAAACCCCTCTTCTTCATCTTGGACAGCTCCTATTTCACCAAATTGCTAACACTTGCCAGCATCTGCTCATCTCCCACCCACTACTTCTGATGTCTTCAAAGTCCTTTGTTTAATATATTTAGGGTGTTTTCATTACATTCTGGACTTATCCTAAAGCTGAATCCATTCATGTGCAGCTGAAAATGTGTTTCCCCACAAGAATTTGCCTGCTATGGCAGAAATGTAGTAAAGAAAAAGGACAACAAGCATGTTTAAACCACCTCTGCCTCCTGCAGTTGGAATATATTCCTCTAGGATGCCTTTGAACCCTCAGTGTTTGAATTTAGGCCCAATAAGGCGCCACTGGCTTCAGCAAGAATGCAAGCTGAAGCAATTTAGTAACACTATCCCCTTACTAAGGAGCAATGTTTATTGCATGAGAATGTCATGATGTTGTCTCTCCATTCATTTGTGTTAAAAGAAGTTAGAACTCTCATAGCCACCTCTGGAAAATTACTAACAGGCAGAATACGAGAGGTAGAGACATGGCAATGAAAAGCCAGTTCTGCATCGTTACAAGAATACAGGTCATTAAACACACACAGTAGTTACAGGGAAGAAGGGGAGTTTTCTCTCCCAACTACCCTACTCATCCACAAGACGATGACATCCAAAGAGTTGTTCCCTCTGAATGCAACTCCGTCCTGAAAGGAGTGGTTATGAAGCCTGGAATACCTTTTTATAGACCAAGAAGTGATTAGGAAAAGAAAAAAAGACAAGCCTTCGAGCACACAAACTCTCCTTCGAGTTACTTCCCTACCAGCCACAGCTCTGTTCTGAAAGTATCTCAGATACAGTATATGAAGTACAATAGCTGTCATTTGGAATGGATCTTTCTACATCTCCTCTCAAATGGAACCTTCAGTGTTATCAGAAACAGTGCACAATTCCTCCTCACAATAGCTGAGTGGGAAATGAATATAGTCTCTTAGCTCTGATATGTTTTATGTTGAACTCTGATGGCTGAAAGATCTTATAGTCTCTACATACAAGCCACGTGGAGAAAAGATATTTCATTCAAGCTTCCCCTATCCCTAATTTGCAATTATGAGAGAGAATGCTGAGTTTTTTCTATTGCAAGGTATAGGCATGAGGATGGCAAAGAGTAGATATAAATATCTTCTTGGTTGCAGTCACTATTTTTCAAAGCTGTCTCCTTAAGGCACTCATTAAAATGGTGGAATTGTAAAGTAGTGAAGCAAGGGAGCACAAGTCAAAGCACTAAAACAAAAATAAAATAATATTTCTAAGTTGCACTGTTGTCTTCCATGGTACGAATCAAGCACGGTAAGTAGAAATGACAGAGTTCAATAAAAGCTCTGAAATTCCCTTTTTTTTTTCTTTTTGTAAGTGTAAAAGCAGTAGCAGTTGAACTCCCAATATCTAACAGTTGTGGTTAGGCCAAATATTTTACACCAAACTCCCTGGTGCAATACTACCAGCCTGGCAAGGACTCATAACAGGGCAGCCTTTACCCAGAGCCTCAGGCTGGTCAGGACAGTCCTTTCTGCCTTTGTCCCAGAGCATAGCAAAGCTGAACCATCTGCTCTGCTTGCCAAGGGCTCTCAAGGTGTATGCTAGCAGATGCTGGTTAAAGCATGGAAATATGACAATTTCACAGACATGGGCCATCTTTGACCACCCCCCAGCTACACATCTGCTGCACACTGCAGCCATTCAAATCAGAATTGCTCCAAAGTGAGACATTTTAGCTGTGTTAACTGCAGATATTATCACTGGCCATTTCTGTGAGATACGTTTTTAAGCCAATGAACATTTTACCTCACATATATTCAATTCATCTCAAAGTTCTTGCATGTAATGGAAATAATCTGAAGTTCTGATAAAAAAAAGACACACTTCAGTAGCAATACTTTCAATAAGCTTCTGATTTAAGCATTACTGTGCAACCTATTAAAGGGAAGACTGAAAATAGAGATGTGAACACAGGGGTTAATTACTGGCTATCTTTATGTATAGTAGAGAAGCAGTAAAATTTTAAAATGACATATATAACATATGCGTACTATGCAAGCCTGTCTAGAGGCATATCTAAGTTTGTTTTAAATACCCATGATCGCTCACCCTTTTTAGCACTTGGCAAAAACAAGTTCCACACCATCCACACCAATTTTAATGGCAGATCATTCTAAACTTGACGAATCATTTCACCACTGCTAATAGACACAGGGAAATACTCTGAATATTTACTTTTGCTTCCAAAAGCAAAGTATCTCCAAGATCATTCCTTTCTCCATCACTTTCAGCATTCCTTTATCTCTTCCTACTCTCTAATATGAATGCTAAAATGCAGCGTGCATAAAACTCCCAAAGCTCCATAGGAGTAGAGAAGTACATACATTTTACATATGGGTGGTTTTGCTCAAACCCGCAATTCAGGCAAAGGCTTTTAAACGGAACACATAAGTTCCAATACCATTGCAACATATAAATTCAGTCACTGTGATACATGGCTTATAGGTCTCATTAAAACAGAAATAAAATATTCTTTTCATAAAGGTTCTGGTGAATACAAGGCAGGGTAACTCTGCTCAATAGGAAGTCGAAACGGAAGGGAAAAAAAGCTGAAAACCAGCATTACAGGATGCAACTGAATTATGCACACTCCCCTCAGGCCTTGGCTGCCAAACCTTAGCGTAAGAAACTCCACCCTCTTCTGCAGGACTAGTTTGGAAATTCCTGACAATTACAAGGACTAGCAACCCAGAGGAGGCTGGCCAGAGTAGAAGAAATAACTGGCAAATTGTTTATATATCTTAGTCACTGAACGCCACTGATTCAGGCTGACATTCAGACTCCCTTGTGAATGGTGCCTTGAGCACCAAACAGCTTGCTTGGCTGTCTGTCGGCAAGTTACCATACAGCTCAGGGATTTCAAAAGTTCTCACAATTTAAAGCTAATGAGGCAACAAATGCTTTCTAATCCTAAGTATTTCATTACAAAGTGATTTGGAAAATCCACAAAAGTGAGTCTTCATCCCTTCTTTTTCCTTTATTCCCCCTCACCTCCAGGAAAAAGGAGAGTTAATTCCTGCTCTCTCACTGAGACACTTCCATATTCATCTACAACAGGAAGGGTGGCACTTCCTGCACACCCTGGGATCTGAGCAAAGGTCGGATGCAAATGACCACAAACCCTCATGCAATCTGAAGTACAGCATTTCACTCTGTACCAGCATAGGTGTGTTTGGGTACTTTTTAAGCTATTATGCAATCCAGCCACATTTACCTACCTATTTCCCTGTTCTTTGCATCAGCACTGAAACCACTTTTTCTAATAAAATAATCGGTCTTTTGAAAAGAAAACATATAATTATTATTGCCTCTGAAGACTACACAGAAGTTTGACGTAGGCAACTGCTATGTATGCTGGCCCTGGCTGATTATAGCATCTCCATACAAGTCAGCTCCAAGCATGTGAATAATTTGAGAGAACCCATGAAGTTGTCCTCGGTATTTAGGTTCATCACATGTGAGACTTTTAGAACCATTAAGTTGCTGAAATCTGAATAAGAGGCAAGGATATTCCACACATCGCAGGATCAATTGACAGAAAAGTTTGAAAGAGTCAAACAGAACCATCTCACGTGTTTTCCCTATGCTTAGTGCTCCTTGTCCCCCTGAGCCACCAAGGTGCAAGTCTGCAAGGAAACGCTGCAGTCCTAATGAAATCACTTCACTTGTCAGCTGTGCATGAGGCTGAACATGGCCAGTGATATTTAAGCATTCCTCTGAATCTGCTCGTCTTTCTCCACTATTACAATCTGTTTTGTGCAGAAGCTGGCTCCCCAGTTTGTTGATACTAAGCACTGGACTAAGCTCTGCAAGCATTCCAACAAGGGATGCTTTTGAAGTGGCCTTGCCAGTGGTTTGCAGCAAAGCTGAGGGCGGTCTAGGAGAAAGCAGTGCTTGTTTGGGGGTGGGGAAGATGGGGTGATTTGAAATTGGGAATAAACAAAGGTGGGAGACATCCTATCCGTAAAATGGGGTGTGAGGAATGTCTCCAAGATAGCAAGATGCAGGTGGATGTAAGCACAGCACTCCTGAGGGTGATCATGAGTGCTGGTAGGCAGGCAGATGGCAGAACTGAAGAAAAGAACAAACCTGCAGTGGAGGAAGTCTGCCTGGTCACGAAATTTCCTCCAGGGGCTCTCTATGGAGGAAGAGTAGGAGTAGAGGAAGCAGAGGCTGGGACAAGGAAATGGAGCCTTTGAAAGGAAAGGAGTAGGCAGGACAGTCAGTATGATGCAGAAGGGCTACGAAGTGAGAGCCATGTATGAATGACAGGGACAAGGCTACAAAAGAAACTACTGTGAAAGCTGTCCAGCTAAGCAGCTCAACTGCATGATCCCCCCTGGGAGGGAAGGGAAAGAAAACAACCAAGGTCATGTCATGCACAGCTTATTACAAACGCTAGGCACATATAGTGATCTGCACTGTGAGCCATGATAACCTGGTGTGAGTGGAACACCTGTCTAGGGGACAAGC
Source organism: Bambusicola thoracicus (assembly GCA_002909625.1). Classification (NCBI taxonomy): domain Eukaryota; kingdom Metazoa; phylum Chordata; class Aves; order Galliformes; family Phasianidae; genus Bambusicola; species Bambusicola thoracicus. The sequence goes on from PPHD01000085.1 coordinate 10,965, forward strand.
TGCATTCATTTGCTATTAATTAAAAGTCCATCCAGATCTGAATTTCTGCCAAATTCAAGAATTTGCGAGGGCTGAGATTTCAGTTCCAGCCCACTTTCATCAGTTAAAACAAAAAGAAAATGGAACGTGGCTGCTTGATGACAGAACTTCCAAGAAAATACAGATTTGTGGCTTATCTGTGAGCAGTTCAGAGGCTTAGCTAACCAACACAAAGCCAAGCCGATATAAACAGCTTTGAAGCAAGCTGATTTCCTTATTATTTGCACAACACAAACTTATTCCCACAGTCGCTTTTACTGGAATGCAGATTACCCCAGTTTCTCTCTCCCAGCATCCTTACCTCCTCCTCCAGTTTCACCACCTTGGCCTGAGCATTGTTCAAGGCCTGGTCTCGGATCTCAATGTGTCTTCGCTGGTCTTCATTGGTGGAGCGTGCAGCAGCCAGTTCTATTTCCAGTTTCTCCTTTTCCCGCTGTGTTTCTTTGTCTACCAAAATGAAGTGAGAGTTATCAACAGAAGGCACTCTTCTCAACTTTCAGGAGTTTTTCACTCCAGAGCTGAAGGAAAGATGGGGCAGCTTGTACTGGAACTTCTCACAAGACACAGAATGCAAATCTATTGCTTAAGGGATAAAAAAATATATGGTTTTCAAGGAAGAATTTGTAACCCTGAAAAACAAGCATGGTACCTTCAAGTAACAATATGCCACAATGCTAGCATGGGGGAATAGAAGATGCATCACTCAGTACAGTTAGGTAATTTGTTCTGATTATACAGATGGTTAGCAAAACTTGGCACCTCTTCACCTCTGAGCTTTCAACACCAGAAAACAAACTGGGTAATCTTAATATCCCAGGCTGGAGAGGGTAGATGACAAGCTTTTGTGCCTGAAGACCTTGTACTTCTGTTTGTGGACTTGGTGTGAAGAAAAGGAAGGCTGTTCTGCCTGGGGCAGCTGCCCACCTTCTCAAGAGAACATGCACTCACCCCACTTGGCTGTCAGCTTCACCAGAGATACAAGCAAGGAAAACTTGATCCTTCTCTGCTGCCCTTAACAACAACCCTATGAGCCAGGACCTAGGCACCTGTATCTGTTCTGTCACTACTCAAAACACACCTGCAGTTCAACAAAGCTCTTTCTCCAGCGCTGAGAGTTCACGCTCAGTGCTCTAAAGCCACTCCAAGCACAGTGGCTGGTCACAGAATCAAAGGAGTTGGAAAGGACCTCTGGAGATCATTGAATCCAACCTCCCTGCTAAAGCAGGTTCCCTGTAGTAGGTTGCACAAGAAAGCGTCCAGCTGGGTTGTGAATATCTCCAGAGAATGAGACTCCAGTCTCTCTGGCAGCCTGTTCCAGTGCTGTCACCCACTAAGTACTTTCTCATGTTCACATGGAACTTCCTGTGTTCCAGTCTGTGCCATTCACCGCTCAACCTGTTGTTGGGCTCCACTGAAAAGGGCCTGGTCCCATCCACTTGACTACTGCCCATTAGATATTTATATAAACAGTGCTGAAAAGCCCTCTCAGCCTTCTCTCCCCCATACTGAAGAGCCCCAGGTCTCTCAGCCTTTCCTCACAGAGGAGATGCTCCAGGCCCCTCATCATCTTTGTGGCCCTCCGCTGGACTCTCTCTAGATGTTCCCTGTTTCTCGTGAACTGGAGAGCCCAGAATTGGACACAGTGCTCCAGATGTGGCCTCAGCAAGGCAGAACAGAGGGGGAGGATCACCTCCCTCATCCTGCTGGCCACGCTCTTTTTAATGCACTCCAGGATACCATTGGCCTTCTTGGCCACCAGGGAACACTGCTCGCTCATGGCCACCCTGTTATTCACCAGGACACCTATGTCCTTCTCTGCAGAGCTCCTTTGCAGCAGGTCAGTCCCTAACCTGTACTGATGCATGCAGTCATTCCCTTTCTGCTGCTCCCCATAAAGAGATGGATATAGTGGGAGTAGCTATGCTTTGCATTTCAGGAACAGGTTAACTGCTTTCATTAAAAAAGAAGAAATAAATAGGATAAAATAACTTGGAACTGATGAAATTATCACACAAGAGCATAAAGCAAAGCCACAACACAGAGCTGATGTCCTTTGCCTATGCTGTCATTCCCGGCTCATGCCAACCAGCTACAATGATAACATTAACATACTCACTGGGTACATAACCACAGAATACTCCCTGCAGTGATCTACACCCAGCACTGACAACACCAGAGAAACTACATTCCAGAAAGTAATATCCCACGACAAAGGAATGAGGACAAGGAGTGTAAGGCTTGAAAAACAGGAACTAGATTCTGGGTGTTAGGACAGACTGCATATGGAGTACACAGGCACATTTGTGCAAGCATGTGCATAACTATATTTACAGGACCACAATTACTCCCTTCCTTCTGCCAGCAGAAGAGCCAAGAGCAAAGCTTTAGCAACACAGAACAGCTAAAGATTCCCTTCTGCTAGGGAACTGATGCAGCCCACACATAGGTTACAGAAGAAACCTCTCTACCAGCAGCACCTCAGAGCTCTGCATAGCAAATTCCAACTGCAATTCAGAGCTAACCTTGGACATAAGACAGAAGGATAAAGGCTAATGGCAATACCAGCCTATTCTGTTCAGTTCCCCGTCTCTCCCATCCCAGCATTTCTCCTCCACCCAGGAAATGAGCTGCTGACAGTGTGAGCACGTTAAAACGTATTGCAGAAGATGGGCAGAGATGAGGTGGGGTGGCATTATGCCAGAAGGTATCAATCAGTGCCAGCACTCTGCCTGTTAATCTGTAAGTGCTTGCAGCAAAGCTTTTGGAGGTTTTATTCCAGACTTTTCTCCAAATGAGTTCTGCTTCACCAACAAGCGCCTACAGCATCCCAAGAAATGCTGGGATTGACAAAATGCAGCACCAAGCTTTTCACATACATCCAGAAGTAGAAATGGCACCTAAGGCTTCACAGCTTTGGCCTTCCCACTTCCCTGGGCAAACCTATGGAATCCTAAAAGCCAGCTTACAGTCACAGACTTCCCACTGCCACCAGGAGAGCAGAACTCACACACTGACAGCTTTCTGCTTGCAATGGAAGCCACAAGGAATAAGCTAAAGACAACACAAGAGGGGGATACCAGCATCTGTCAGAGCAGAAGCAGCATGTGTTACATCACAGAAAATCACTATTTTGCAACTTTATTTTCTATTGCATTACCTTTTTATATAACAATTGTCATAAAGTAAGCATTGTCAGAAGGGTGGAGTGCAGTATGGAATGAAAGGAAAGTTGGCTCGCTGCCATCAGCCTTGAGACATTTTAGTACAAAGGAAAAGCAGCACTTCACATCTGTCGTTTTGGTTCGCCCCGTGATAAATCCACTGCTGCACACAGAATTCATGACACTTACGCAGCACGGCATACTGCAGGCATTTTTAACCCCCCCTGCTTGTGCTGAACTGGATAGGGCAGCAGCAAATTAAAGAGGAGAGAGATAGGAGACCGACAGGGCTCCAGTCCCACTTTCCCTAACTCATGCCAGGATGAGTGACAGTCTGGAAAGGTTTAATTCCAAAGCTTTCAGGGAAGAAAACAGTTGCTCAAATTGTATTACACATGATGGAGTAAACACTATTTTTACAATACATTTGCTCTGTACACTAGGTTTGCTCCAAGATCTCTAGCAAACACCATCAGATAGACTGTACATACTGACAGAAAAATAATTCTTAAATTCGTCCTCCTTTCTGCACTGCCAGTTTTGGACTGCCGGTGCCCCAATTTCAGTCCTGGTAGGTCAGATCTGTCAGTTTCCTACATTCATCTGCTGCATGCTGATCCTTTTAAGAGTGACCAGAGCACTCCCAATGACCCGTAATGACTGTATAACTCACTTTGTGCAAAGAGTTGAGAGATGGTTTTCCGATTGTCTTCAGACCCCTCAAATTCCTTCTCCGCAAGCTGCTTGTTGGCTGTCTCCATACGTTCTGCAGAATTTGTCAAGAAAAGAAATGCTAAAGAATCAAAAAGCTTTCAGGCATTAAAGACTCGCAAGCTCAGAGAGCGGATCTTCTACTTCTACGCAGCCCAAAGTGGAAAGACTATCAATGCCACTCATTTCTTCAATGTTTCTAATTATGTCCTTTTGAAAATACTTTCAAGGAGACAAAACAGATTAAATAGAGTTAAAAAAAATTACTATAAACAATTGCAACCTAATTTATGTTTGTTTTTTTCTATTTTTATAGATGTTGAGATTCCCTATAGAATTCAGTATGAAGAGCTGATGTATTTCAGTCTTCTGTGTCACAACTTTTATAAAGAATGGTTTCAAAAATCTCTCCAAATAAACTCATTTTTCCCACCCAAATAAATCTCCCCACATAATTAAAAGATTCCTTTATAATCCTCCACTAAATCTTAATAGTTCGAAGATTAAATCACTGACGTCTAATTACCCGACTTCAGAGAAAAACATAAAATCCCAGGGACAGCTTAACAGTTCTGCTGCTGTAGGCTACTAGAAATTTGTATCAGTCTATGCAAATAAAAATGAAATATTTATGCTGTGTTTTATTATGAATAAAATTATTTAATGCAGGCCTTTGTGCACTGTTCTTCTTACTAGCACTGGGCACTTTATGGCCTCATATTTTGGATGCAAACTGCTTCTGAAAACATGCTCTAACTCCGAGGCTACAGACAGAGAAGGAAGATGACACGTAGGACAATCAGATGGCCTTTGGAAAAAAAATGAAACTTGCATTCTACAAGACTAATGGCATGCTTTCACACATCCAAAATTGCAGTTGTTTTTCGCCTTTCAAACTCATGTTTAAACTTTGACTCACGTTAAGGTCAAATACCATTCAACACCACTCTCCACTGCCAGCCATTGTGCTGCCTCAGCTTCTTAGCAAGAACCAGACACTAACAACATCTCACTTTGGAAAAGAAAGGGGATCCAAAAAAACAGATGCCTACACTGATAAGGAATGACAAGACCTTCAGGAAGAACAGACACTCTGCGATTTGTATGTCAGTGCAGAGGGGTCATTGGACAGGAAATAAAGTGAACATGCCTGGTGTGGGATTAGGCAGTCAGCAAAGCATCTTCCCATTTGGATAAGCTGAACAAATTGTACAAATTGTGTCTACGATAATAAGACAAGAGAATTCCAGGCTTGCATCTGGTTTACGACATTTGGCTTATCACGTTTCTTCTCAATGAGAAACAGGCTGGAAATGAGACAACAGCACTCTTCTAAACCTGTCTTCTTGTACTCTCAACAAATGCTTAAAATCCCAGACTACTGAATATACCCGAGTATCCCGTCACATCCAATTGCACCACCAGACACAATGACTCCTGTGGCAACACACCGGCTTGGCGAGTTAAGTACAACAGTAAAAATACAGTATTGAAGAAAAGCTTTACTTCATTCACCTCTCAGATCCCTGTTGAAATCATGAAGCCTACGAATTTCTCCTTCCAGCTTGTTTCTCATGGCCTTCTCCAGGGCATCCCGCTTAGAGGACGATTTCTCCAGGTTTTTGTATGCCTCTGAAACTTGCTGAATTTCTGTTTCCAGCTGCAGTGGAAGTGAAAACAAGTACATACTATTTTATCACTAACAATTCTTTTCATTTAATCTCAGAAAGGAGATTGCCTTCTCTTGTTTACTTTGTTGAGACAAAATGCAGCTACACATCAAATGAAATGACAGAATCTCATTTTCTGAGGGATCCTTCTGCATTAAGAATACCAGCAGCTGGAATGAAAAGCTGGACTCTGCTTCCAGACTCTAGTTCTACTTCCCCACCACAGTCAGAGCACAGATACAGTGAACTGAAGAAGAAGTGCAAATGTCATCTATTTGTTTTCCTTTTTTCTAAGTCCAGAACAGTTTGATACCTGTCTCACTTTGGGGAAAAAAAAAAAGATATATATTGAAGAAATAGTTACTGTGATACTGAGATGGTTGAGTAAAATAAAACAAGAAAGTCAAACTATACTAGAAAATGCCAGTGGCAGATCCTGCACTGCTGATGAACTCTGCTGATTTGTAATTGTCACAGCCCAAAATTCACAATAAAACCTCCAGATGTTCTGTGCTCCCACTTCCACAACTTACTCGTATTTTAAAATATTCCATCTACTTAACTTGGGGGGAGGGTGGAACAGAGACTCACACAAACAATTGTACTAAAATAAGTTTTCTCCTTCCTGCTAGCCTTCAGCATAAAGCTGCTTGATTTGAGCTGCAGCAAGCAGCTGACCACCCAGAGCAGGAGAAAATTCACTTCTAACTCTCCTTGCCAGGCACAGCTTTGCATTGCTACAAAAGTATGGGTGCACATACTAAGTGATCAATAGGGGCATGGAGGGGAGATCATTGGTATCTTCCTTTCATTATCAGGAAGCTGTCAAACATTTCTCTAAAGCATTTCCTGGCGAGGAACCTTCCAAATAAAATACAACACAATGAACGCATGTCCCTGGAAAGAGGCAACGTAGGAAATAAAGCAGCATGGGAAGCCACACTGGTCATCTGAACTCAAACAAGTGTTTTAATCAGACACACATTTTTATGGTCCTGGAGATTGCTCAGTGCAAAGAGCACAGAAAGGCCCACAAAGTCCTAGGCTACAAGCAGCGTTAGCCTTTTCACAGCTGGAAAGCAAAGCAAGGCTGACCGGCTGTGCAACTTTAAACTGCTGGTCATCCAGAAGTTATTTCTAGAAGGCTGCAATGAAAATATCTCTCATGCTTATTAGCAACGGCTCTCACTGGAATTTTTTATTGCTGTTTTTAATGTATGGGAGATGGGCTTTATCATCACCTATTCTACTTGTTCCATAAAGCTAATGGTGGCAAATATCTTGATCCAAAGAGGCTTCTAACTTTTCACGGCAGTTGTGTAGTACTGAGGGAGGGCTTTTTAAGTGACTTCAGTGACGAAGTGTTACTTTCAGTCCTGCAATGCAAATGTCTCTAATGTAGCCATAGCAGCAGTGCTTCTCCTGCACTACGTCCTGCCAGCCAGTTTTGCAGTCATGATCCCTGCTGTCTACTTGTGTGACCACGTACTCAAGTCAGTTCAGATGAACCCTTCCCACAGTCTCTAAACTCTTTCAGACTGACGGGAAAACAAAGTCTGCTGCTATCCTGGAAATAAAAACACTAGCTTTAATTAAGCAAGCCAAGCAGCCAGCCTCTTTGAGACAGCTGATGAGGATGCTCTTTTGAGCATGGTCAATTAGCTGTCAGAATAAAACTGAAGGCTTTGATTCTATCTTCCGATGAAGTTAAGGACTGCTCAAAGGGACAGATTATTCTATCTACATATAAAAGACTCTGAAGTAGATAAATCAATCCCTTAAGCAAGAAATGTAACGACAGCAGACTAGATCATTCAATTATGGATGATACCAGACACAGAAGAGTGTCTGACATTCAAGAACACCCACCTTCTGCAGTCGGGCTACCTTCTCATAACACCCATCCAGCTCCTGTCGTAGAGACCGGTTCTCTTCCGACAGGATTTCAACCATTTGCTGGGCCCTGGAAACTATGGCAAAAGGATCTACTTGCATCTGCTGATATGGGGAAGGTATCTGCTGAGCCCGGGACATCACTGAATAGGAATCGCCTTGCTGCTGCTGCGGGCCAAGGAAAGGCTGGCATAGTCGGTACAGATCTCCCTGATGGACTTGGTTTGACAAGAACGGCTGCTGGGTCCGCGGCAGAATGCCAGGATCTCCCTGGCTTGGAGTCAGGGGTTGCTGGTGTTGGGAAGGGGACAGCCTGGATGGCGGTGGAGACTGAAGCAAGGTCAAGGATCCCAGAGATGTCAAGGAAGAAGTTGGACTGTGGTGGTGAGGTGGTCTCTGTTGTAACTGCAGCTGCACGTCTGGGTTCTGCCTGGAAAACAGAGAGCAGAAACTCCATCAAAGTCACGCAGATGATGCATGAACCAAGTGATAAGGCATGAGCTGTGTAGCTCCTATTGACAGGTATTTCCCACACAGAAACCCCTCATGTTCAGGGCTTTGAATGTACATTCGTTTAAATAAATGCTTTAAAAATCAATCTGTTACCAGAAAATCAATTCTAAGTATGTGATGGTCATAACCACGTGTCTATTTTATATAGAAACACTAAGAGAAATTCCATCAGCAACCACTGGCAAAACCTATTTTTACAACCTTTTTCCACATGCTGTGAGTAAAATGGCTGAGCTGAGGACTGCTCGGAATACGTTCTTCTGTTCTGTCCTGAAAAATGCAATCTCTTAAAGAGAAAACAATTAATCTTCTTCAGTAATTAAGGATACAAAGTTAAAGGAATTGGCTAAGCTCCCTGTTGCCAGGCCAGCACCAGTGGTGCAAGCTTTCTCAAGCATCAACCAACACTCCTGGCCAAATCAGACAGTTAAAGGATGTGAAAACAAACCTAAGAGTCAGAAGGAGCCTTTTGTCCAATGTCGTAAGTATTCTCGTTGTCCCTAACTGTAATGTCTAGAGGATATCAAACACAGATCTAGACATCTGCAACATGCTTGCATCTATTCACAGAACTAACTCTGGGCTCTGAAGATCCCCATTTTAAGCTCTGCTACGATACCACTGAAGAAACCTTTTTTAGAAACTGGATTTACCATACTTGGATGATCTCAGAGGACAGGCTTTGCTTCTTCCTCCTATGACATCCAATCTCTAACTTCTCCAGACGTTCTTTACGCTAGCAGTTGAAGTCTACCCCCTCCAAGTGGTAGCCAGTCCCTTCTCAAGCACAGAACTCAGGCTGATGCAGACCCGCTCTGGCAGTTCAGCATGTTCTGTAGTTCTCCTGTACTGATAAAATTTTCTATCCTCCGGGCTGCAGTTGAACCCTGCAGCTGGAAAAGCACATACTGTTCCACCTGGCTGGAGCTGCTGCAGAATATCCCCATGGTTGTCTGCGTTCACATTCCCAGGAAGGACCCTATGGAGCACGCCAGGGATACTGATGTTCACAGCAGCCCCCAGCATTGCTCTCCCACCACATCAGGAGCGTTAGCAACGTGCCAGTTGAAAGCAGCAGATGTAGACCTGAACTGGAAGACAAAGGGTTACACAATGGGCTTCTCGGCCTATGTGCAAACACTCAGCATCATCCTTCCTGTTCTGTGCAGAGAGAACGCATCAACTCTTCATACCCGTCCAAAGAGGAAACGTCTGTATTACTCACATCTGGCTGCCAGTGCATGTAGGAGTAGATACATTCTCAGGCAAGGTTCACCATTTCAGAGCTGCATCCCATTTTCCCTGCTTTCCAGCAGAGAAGGTGCAGAGAAACCCCCAAGGTGACACTCAAATTGTTTAACGGGGAAACAGATCTACTCATTCTCACACTTGGGAAGAAACAAATAATTACTGCTCTAGTTACTGCTTTTCCCTTCCTCCCACTCAGGTGACTGTGTTCCCCAACAGCGTCATCATTTCAGGAGCTGCATTTTCCCAGGAATGATTACATGTGGCACAAGGATCTCGGGGGTCATGCAGAAGACAGATGTACAATTAATTTCCTCAGGAATGTTCGATTTAGTAGCAGCAATTTGGTTCTTCCTCTCCTGGCAGGTCAGCCCCACTTAATGCATTTATCTCATTACTTTTATTCATCAGTTCTCACAACGAAGAATATGGCAAAACCAACACAGGACGTGCCCAAGGTCATCTAGTTTGTCTCAGGTGGTTTCCAACACCTTTGTCAGCTCACTCAGGCTACAAAGTTAAAACCGTGCATCTTCACAAACTCCCCAGCACCTCCAGCTCTCTCTTTACAAGTTGTCGTGTTCCTCTGTTTGATTTTATAACCAATTAAGGACTGACCTTGTTGTGACAATTAATCTGTGATGGCCTGCAGAGGTTAGATCAAAATAGATATGTTGCCGGTCTGCCTCCTAGCTGAAAACAAACCTTTCCCATTTTGAACCCACAAAATTCTTTCTGAAAACAACTTAAAGCAGTTACTCAGATAGGATTAATCCCACCAATCTGCACGTGCTGGCAACATAAGCCCGGGGACTCTTCAGATAGGGATGCTGACAATCTGGGATATTTCAGTAAATGCATCTCATCAATCTGCTACCAGAACCTTGCTGTTTCCACAGGACCCGAGCCCTAAAGAGAGGAACTCAAAGGAAAGGAGGTCAAAGATACGACAGGGGCAACTAAACTCTGAAGGGACCCTCCTTGTACTGATATGCCCAATAACAACCTTTTTTTTTCGTTAAATCTATTGTAAAGAAGAACTCCAGGAAACCATGGCCAAGTATTTCTAAACAAGACATATTTCCAAGATTTCCAGCATTTTGGCATTCACATCCAAAGCCTCTCACATCTTCAAAATACACCAATCTCACAGGTTCAAGCTACAGCATGAGAGCTGGAAGCCCCTAGTTTTGTCGCATTACCAACAGTTTCAGAGCTTCCAAAGTGACACAAATTCCCAGCAAGATTATCCAGCAGGGCTCATACAGCCCCTGTTTTAAACAAAATATTTCCCAGTTACCCCACAGTGACGCCTCAGCCTTTTAAGATCTTGTATGAAAACCTCCACGTGCACATTCACAGAACTTTTTACTATCCCCACTACTTTCAGTTTTGTCTCACAAGATACTTACATATATTTTGTGGGTTTAAAATACCCAGCTCTGAGACTCCTCAGATTAATGTGAGAAATACGGAGTTTATTTGGGAAGGCAGATAAACCCAGTGGTACTGCTCGAGATTTTTTAAGTCAGAATCCTATATCTTAAGGTACAAATCACTCCTGGGTCACCTAACAGAACTGCTGATTGAAAGGTAACAGAAACTTTTCTCCATGAGAGAAACTGTTCCCAGGTAACCCGCAGCAGTAATTGCAATTATACCACACAAAAATGCAGACAGGCTCTTGAAATACTTGGAAAACAAAATTACTCAGTATCTTTCAATTGGCCTTGTTGTGATAAAGACCTCAAACGCTGAAAATAACCCTGCAATAATTCCTAGAAATGTTTAAGCTTGAGAAAAGAACGTTAAGGGCCACTTCATTTTGAATTCTATGACACAAGAATCTCCTCTTCCTTTACAGTGCCTGGCAAACATTGGAGAAACACGCCACGCGGGCCAAGTACAACTGTGGATTTATGGCTCTGCAACTACAAGGGTCACGTTAGCTTTTAAGTCACGAAGATAGAGATATGGCATAAGGGCAGCTCTGCAAGCAAACCCAGCCAACAGGAGTGCCGAGGCTGCCAGGATTGCAGGAACCAAGCCATGCAGAAGATCTACGCGCAGAGGAGCAAAGAGGGGTGGGCAGAAAAACGTAGAGATCAGGAAAGGTCTCTGGCTTGTTAAAAACCATTTCTGCCTTCCCAGCTTCTCCTGATATGTCAGCCTCAAGCCATCACGGGTCCCGGCTGCCCCCAGCCCTCCCCATGAGCCAGGACACAGAGTGCAGGAGGGAGCAGGCTCCGCTCGGCCAGGCGGCTGAAATCAAACTGATGTGGTTTTGTTCTGCCTCCCCGCCGTACCTGATTATCCCCGCTTTGATGCTGCTCAGGGGAACGTGGGACACAGAAGGGATTTACTAATTATGGGACGAACTCTCAAAAAGTTTTTGTGCAGTCAGCGGGATTAATCCCAGCAGCACTCGGTCACTTGGGCAGGGGATGGTGCTGGAAATGAAGGCAGCAAAGTTCCTCTGTGCACAAGGCTGAATCCAACCAGCCCCTTCACCCCCATTCTGCCATGAGGGACACGACCGCAGCACGCCAAGACCAGGGCTCCTCTTAGACCTGAATGTTTGTGGCATCACCGGTGCTGAGGTACAATGGAGATATTAAGGAGAGAATGGGATTCTGGAGCTTTGCATGCAGCCAGTCCTCTTCTGAACTTTACGATTTCCAAACAGCAACGCAGATGCCTCTGGCATGCCCAGTATTTACATTAAACCAACACTGCTATGAACATATATGTGTTCCCAAACTTACGCCGCCCAGGAGCAGGTGAGGCAAACTGTTTGCAGACTGGTTTAAACTTACCACACAGCCCATTCCTTTCCCAGAGCGGGGAGGGCGAAGCATGAGAATGCTGTGAATTCCCCAATGTTTATCTTGCTCAACGGGTTTTATTTAACCGCATCGTTAGGTCACCCTCAAATTCCCCTGAACAATGAGGGGAAAACCCGCAGAAAAGGGTGTGGCTTCGCCAGCAGAAAGAAGGGGCTTTGTTTCCTTGACGTGCAGTTCAAAAAATGCACACGTTTACCAATCCCAATTAATCCCGATAAACAGAGCTGCAGCGCAGGAAAGCTGCAGTGGCTGAAAATACTTTATCGCTGCAGAGAGGCTGCAAAGACGCGCTGCCCGGTGCCAGGCAAACACACTCCTTGCAGTCATGTGCCTTTAAAATGCTCGTGCCACTGCCCAGCTGCACCTTCGGTAGCAGAGAAGGTTTCTTGTCTAAATGACTGTTTCTCTCAACATTGGAGAGTGAGGGGAATAGAGGAATCGCTCCCTTCCTTCACTGTGCTGTTTATGGATTAGTCTTGCAATTGTTCTACTACTTCAGCGTTTGCTTGCAAAGGAAACCTCTTCTCCGTGCAGCTATTTAGGTTAAAAAGTAACCTCATTAGATTCCCAGTGCTTTGAAGACAAATTTCAGTTGCTTCCCCTACTGGAAACCTCGCCAGCTGAACCTTTCTCCTCCTCCCCCTTCTTTTTCCAAGCAGCCAGGATCCATCCAATACAGACAAAAATCACCCTGTCTAGAGGAGCTGACTGTTGGCATGTTTTCAAATACCTCTCCCTTGCTCAGCAAGCAGGCAGTGTCTCAGACAAACTATATTTAATATTAGGAGCATTTCTGATGCAGCACGACCATTAAGGATCTGTTTCCCTTCCCTGTGTGCAGATTTGAGGCCTTTGAATTTTCAAAAAGATTTGCAATGAGCTTCGACAATCATTACCACCCCCCCAAACCCTTCACTTCCCCTCTTCCTGGCCTCTTTATTATTTATTTAGCCAGATCAAAGGGCCTTTTCATCAGGCTTGTATGCTGCTGAAGTCATTTCAGATCACAAACAATGGTGGACAAACTCTGAAAATAGCTCCCCATAGGACTGGGAAGGTTCTGAGCAGATTCAAATTCTCCAAAGCTCAGACTCTGTTCCCAAATACAGACCGGTTTCTTCCTCCCACTCCCCTCAAAACACAACACAGTATGTGCAAACACAAATGCACAGAGACCTCACCATTTTCTTCTGTAGCAATGCCCTCCTGTTGCTCCTTTGTATTACTCTTTTAGATTCAAAGGCAGGCCAAAATCATAATACCAAAGTTCCCTCTCCCCAGCCTTGGATAGAGATGAGATGGTAAGGAGGCAGGTAAAGGAGAGCCATATTTCCCATCCATCTGAATAAAACTGCACCTCCACCCACGTGGCCATCAGTGTTTGGCTCTATCCAAATCTACTTTCTAATCTAGAGGAAAGCAGAACAGGCTGTGATTTCAAACTGCGCAAGGAGAATTAACAAAAGCCAAACAAGCAAGTCTGGAACGAGGAACAAAGCATATACCATTTTCCACTCCTACGTGTTGGCCCACTGAAAAATCTGGAAAACTCTAAGGAAAGCTCTGGCCATTTTTGTTCCTCTCACCATTATTGATTTCACTCACTTTCTCCTTTCCTATATGGCACTTAGGTGCAGCCTGAACCTAAAAAAAAAAACAAAAAACCCCACTTTTCCCTTGGCAGATGTAATTAAAGCACAGCTTAAGTACTGCAATAAGTAACTGCAAGTTTCTAGAATGAATCACACCACAACCTTTTTTTTTTTTTTCCTTTCTTTAAAGGAAGCCCTCTGCAAGGCTGTGGAGCTGCATTAAACTTCCCCTTGCCATAAAAATCAAGCTGGTCTGTTGGTTTTTTGTGGCTTTTTTTTTTTAGTTGTGCACTTTTTTCCTCTCTAAAAGGCGTTAGGTCTCTCCAGCTAAGCCAATGAAAGGGCTTACAGTTCTTTCAGACATCGTCTGTAGCTGAACACAATACGTACTCTCATGTAAAAGAGATGAGATCTTTGCTGAAAGATCATCTACCTCAGGAGTGAGAACAGTGGACTGAGTTTTATGCTTTCTTTTCTTATCTGGCTGCTGCTTTAAGATCTTGCTTACCTGACTGACCCATACTCAGGGGGATGTTGATACCTCATCATAGGCCCATCGGATCTTCCCTGCTGGCTCACGCGATGTTCACTATAGAAATGCCCCGAGTCCTGAGGTTTGCAGTTCATAGATGGGGTGGACACATTTTTGTAAGGATACTCCGGAGGAGGACCCCGCTGCTCCATCCCTTTCATGCTGGGCTGGGAAGGGGGCTGCACTGAGTTCTTGTAGAACTCGCTGGAGCCAGAATTTTTATACGGGTCGCTCGACTGCTGAGGAGAAAGCGGAGAGAGAGGGGAGAGCGGTGCGCTCGTGACAGGCGCGTGCGCCTTGACACCGCTGGTGGCCAAGGACAGCTGCATCAGCCTCTCACTCAGGGAGCGGACGTGTCCTTGCTTGAGGTCCTTAAGTCCTTCATCCTGGTGGACCTTCCCTGGGCTCACCCGCTGAACTGTGGGCCGCCCTTCAGTCCTCATTTTTTGGTTGGTCACCCCCGTTACATAGAACGCTGCCCCGACGCTAGCATGCGGCTGGCCCCTGAAATACTGTGACTGCACTTTGGCTTCCTCATAGGTTGGGAGATCCTCGCTGTTCTGGAGTCGCGGGGAGAGCTGCTTCTCCATGATGCTGTTGTCCACCTGTATCTCCTGGCCCTGGGGCTCCTGACGGGCAGCATGAGTCACGAGCTGGTGGTCCTGGGAGCTCAGCCCTTCGTTCTGAGATGCTGGACTCCCAGTGCTGTTGAAAGGGGGGGCATTTCCTGTGGCTTGCTGGTGTAAGGCAAGAAGGTTACGGTTGTCATTTGGGTTTCCGTATCTGAGCTGCTCCTGCAGCAGGCGTTGTAAAACTGTCGTAGCTGCTTGCTCTTCTGAATTCCTCATCTCAAACTGTGGTGCCTTTTGGGTGGAATGTAAAAGCTGCCCTTGACCTAAGGAAAGGAGACACGGTTATTAGCGCCTGAGTAGATCAAGCAGAAGACATTTAAGAGCAATAGCTTAAAATACAGAAGAAAAAGGCAGGTTAGATTACCAAAGGTTCCCATAACAATGAGGGTCATTAAGGCCCTTAGACCTAAGAAGGACTTGCATGCTAGGGGGCAAAGACTCAAAGGTGATGAAAGGTGACTTGCGAGTTTATAGGAATGTCAATCGACTGCAAGCTGCAGGAATACAGGCTGAATACCTCAGACAGCAAGGCTGCTTTCTGGAGAAAGGAGACCCATAATTCACAGGATGATGGTAAAAATGCCTGAGCCCTGTTTGTTTTGCACTTATAGCTACCAACAGTGAAATAAGTTTCCTATGTTTGCAGGCAGGCAAAAAAAAAAGGGGGTGAAATCAGCAAATTGTCAGCTTTAAGGAAGGGGAAAAAAAAAGTCCTGTTGAGATTGTATACGGTTCACAGGAAGTAGATGCATCTCTTAGTTTGTATCAGTTAAAGCAAGTAATGAATACCTGGATAGCCAGCAGATTTTTAGGGTCAATAAATACACAGTGAGATCAGTACCTAGTCTCCCTACTGCAGAAAATAGTACATAATGGGGCAAGTGAGGACTCCGTAACACAAAGGCAACCAAATCCTCACACATCTAAATATCATCAGCTGAACACATGCAAATGCAAGAGGAAAATAGTTGTCTGATCTAAGGCACAGAAAAAGATCTACGAGTGACAGGAAAAAACACTATGGACCAATGACAGAAATTCAAAGAGCACACTCAATGAACAGATTCAACAGGCAGTACCCAACAGCAGTTAGCCCTCACTTAGTCTCCCAGTAGAGTCGAGAATTTGCCAAGGAAACTCATACCCACTGGCCTTGCATAAGCTGAAATATCCAAAATGAGTAACATCTCTGAGGCATTTAACTAGAAGCAGAGCTACTTCTAAGCTAGAACAGTTCAGAACAGAGCGTGCTTTACAGACACACATCAGTATTCTGGCACTACATTCTGACACCTTTTTTTCTGTACAACATTGTCCCTTAGGAGAAGGCAATTTGCTCACACTAGCTCGTTCTGTGGCAGACCCAGAAATGAGCTGCAGGAGTCAGGAGACCTCAAGGTCTGCTTTGTTCCAGGTCTCCACAACTAGCCAGTTTCCTCCCTCAGGACTGCCTACCACGGGAGTCTTCCCCTGGAATACAAGACCTTGATGGGTCAGGCATACAGAACCCTTCTGCAAACATTAATGAAGAGAAAGGTCAAATCCACCTCAGCCCGGGCTGCCTCATTAAACTACAAATTTGGGCCCTACTGAACGGCCAGAAATGTGATTCTTCTGAAATCCTGTTTGAAGCGGCACATACCTATGTCCTTCACTTTGACTTCCTTGGTAAGGAGGAGCGGTTCTGGCACATGGGGGGACACAGCCTTCCTCCCGCACGTCCAAAATTTCCACTCAGAGATGGCTTCAGTCTCTTCTTCAGTGGGACAGATCACTTGATACTCTCCTCGCTTCCAAAATAATTCTGAGGAAAGCATTGAAAACATCATTTTAATCGGCAGACGAGACCCTAGAAATAACAACCTTGGCCCATATTTAATATTTTTCTTTGTAGTTTCTTGTTTTCTCCCAGAGCCCAGCAATTCCGATCCCTTTGGGATGAATGAACCCCCATGTCCCTAACAATCTACTCCAGCTGCTGCTTTAATCATGACAATTTCTGCTCCAAGATTAAATGTTGCCAAGTAATGCTCCGTTCCATCTGCGCCTCCAAGTGAAACAGTGATTAAAACCCTCTAATTCTTTAACTCAATTGTTTTATTTTTTTGCTAAGAACGAAAGCTGCAGCACAGATGACAATACTCTGTGCTTACAGGTCCTTTTTCAGTGGTACTGTATACTGCAAATTAGAGCAGAAATCCTTTGATGGACAGTGCTATGCTTACGTGCTTCATAAACTTACTACAAATTATGCTTCAGAAATGACTGAGAACGATCAGTATATATGCATTAGCTTTATTTTACAGACTGGGAAAGTGAGAGAAAGAAAAAGACACTGCCAAAGTCTATGCCAGAAATACACTGCAGAGCCCAGCTCTAATTCCCCAAACATTCTTTCATTACGTTACTTTTCCCTTTCTGAACATAAAGCGCTAAAGAAACTTTAACCATTGAGGGGAGAATCAGAAAAACGTGCATCTGGGTATGTTATTCAGGATGTAGTTAAAGCTACTACCAAAGGTGTCCTAAGTAAAAAGGCAAAGAAGCAAAAGAAGCGGAACTTACTTGTGTGCACTGTGGTTGTACTGTAGAGGTAAGCAATTAAAACCAGCAAAATTAAAAATATTCACTGGGATGTGCAGTTTTACTTAATTTCCTGGAATGCTGCGAAAAGGAAAATGAGCAGACGTAGCAAAGGAATGCAGACGTGGATACTTCTGCCACCATCTCGTTACAGCACACATACACACCCAGCAGAAATTATCTCAGATCTGCAAGTTAAATACTTGAGGTGTCAACAGCAATTTCAAGGCACATGAACAATATCTAACTGGGGAACAAGGCTGTGTTGTGTGGTGTGGTACTTCAAGATGGTGGCTGAAAAAAAACGAATGTCAAATTCTTAACTGGTGACTTAGCTCGAGAGGGATATATTGAAAACAGCTGCCAGCAAATATGCAGCAAAGAACCTTAAACCAGGCATTAAGATAGCATAGAACTAGAGCAGTTTCTTGCCTCCTTTGCCAGTTTTGCACAACAGAAGTGAAGGGTTCCTTTCTCCCCCAAACTGGTAGCACTGACTCTTCTCTCTCTCTCAGTTAAAAAAAAAAAAAACACACACAAAGTTGCCCTAAGCAACCTATTTTATTAGAGCATAAAAAGGCTTTTATTATGCAATATGATGCTGCCTTTCCACCCAAAGATTTCTTTTGTCTCTACTGGAAAAATGTAAGGGGGGGGGGGGGGGGGGGG
>PPHD01000085.1:29131-114167 GCA_002909625.1 Bambusicola thoracicus
GTTTATTTTTTTAATACAAAGATATAACCCAGCTTGAGATTGTGCCTCTCTGCCTCAAAGATTTTCTCCACAGACAGATGCAATCTGTGCACGCTTAACTCATGTAAACATTCAAGGAAGCAGTGCTGTACGTAACCATCTCACACACACCGTTCTACCTCACAGCCACATGAGCTCATTCTGCTGATCGGAAGATGGATGGGCACGGTTCACACTGCGAGGATCTGCTGGGAATGAATTGTACCGATTTTAGCACGGATACAAAAGTCAGCTGAGAAATCCAAAGAAAGAGGTGGATGGAGATGCAGTACGAAGACCCTCTGGCCAACAAACCCAGCTTCTTTATGACATCCACCACACTGCCTTTCCACCCAAGGATTCCCTTTGTCTAAATCGTAAGACTGTTAGCACAAAGCCTAGCTTTTTTCCAATTCTACCCTATTATTTTTAATTAACAAAGAAAATCTTGTGCAATTAACTTGGGTGGCAGCATTCTTGGAATCTGCTTTCTGGGCAAGTTGGAAACTCATGGCAGAAACCAGTTAGCAGGGCTTTTTTATGTAACAAAACACAAAAATGAACAGTACCATCGGTCCTGAAGCCCATGTGTTATTTATTTGGACACCAAATTCTATTTGTGTTAGGCTCTTCCAGCAATTTCAATTCTCACTGTGCCAAGCGCTGAAATTAGTGAGGTGCACTGGAAAAGTTGTTAGGATAGAGTTGGAAGGAAATTGATAGGATCTGTAAATATTCTAAACAGACATCTTTTGGGGTTTAGCCTAAATCTATTAAGATGGACAGGGTTGGATTGTTAACTACACTTGGTTCATTTCAGACTACCAAATCTCTGCGAAACTACTGGCTTATGCACTGCATGATACATTCTTCATAACCACAAAGCCCAGCAAAACTTTGCTTTCCAAGCGGAACATTCAGTTTTCAAACAATTCTACTCTAAGGAGACACCGTGACGTACAGTTCCCAGGCTGAACAGATTTGGCAGTTTGCTCCTGCGCGTTGCACCTCATGGATGATAATCGTACCATCTTACTCCAATCCCTACTCTTGAAATTACCCCTGGTCTGTTTGAATCCCCACATTCCCAAGCCCACAACTGGTTGAACTGACACAAGAACTGCAAAGCGTTGGATGCAGCCATGCTGAGGCCAAGAATGGGTATAAATGGAGCTTAACAGGTGCTACTTAACAAAGAAAAGGCCCGTTTTTGCAGCGCATTGTGTAGA
Source organism: Bambusicola thoracicus (assembly GCA_002909625.1). Taxonomy (NCBI): domain Eukaryota; kingdom Metazoa; phylum Chordata; class Aves; order Galliformes; family Phasianidae; genus Bambusicola; species Bambusicola thoracicus. The sequence continues at coordinate 30,379 of PPHD01000085.1, forward strand.
AGTGTAGTAACCAAAGCTTCTGTGTGAAACATCATGCAGTTGTGCACAGGAACTGTGCCAGACCATCATAAGGAAGAGAAATTAATGAAGATTGTAAAAAGATAATGCTGCCAGGCTGTAAGGAACCAAAGCAGCACATTTCTGTACAGCATGCAAATATTTTGCAGCATTATAAAAATAAACAAGCTTAGACAAGTGAGGTACTCACCACTGCTTGATGAGTGGCTGCAAAGCTATAGCACAATTAACCTGCATGGAGCAATAATAACCTCACAAGTGAAGAGAAGCATCTCTAGCTTGTGAAACAAGGAGGAATGTAAGAGTCCCTGTGAGGGCAGCCTGTATATACTTGCCCGCAGTGACTGCTTAGCCAAGAAGCTAATTAGCTCATGCATCAGGTGGGATGGAAACAGGTTCATCACCTCAAAAGCTCTGTAGTACAGTTAAGCACTTTCAGTTTTACGACTAAACTCTGCGTCAGTCATATACAGACAGAACAATCCAGTGACAGATTGCAAACTTGAGCACTCAGTAAACGTAGCTTCTTCAGACAGAAAGTTTCTAAGGGGCCCAAAGGTTTTGCTAAGTAATTATGTTTCACAAAACACGTGTAATCACATATATGTAATACTAAGCCTGGCTGCCAACAGGTGATGGGATGCTTATCAGTTAGATGAAGTCTTAAGTTGTTTTTTTAGCTACAGAGTTATCTCCAAACATACCTGCACACTGTAATAGAGAAAGGGAGCACAAATCAGAGATAGCATGGAAAGAACAGCCTGTGAAGTCCTCAAGCAATCGCAGAGAGCAGCTCACATGCTGAGTCACCCATTGTTTAACAGAAATATGCCCTCACTACATGGCCTATGCAAAACTCAGCACACAGATTGCCTGATTCTGCAAAATTCACCAGTGCCTGTAAGACCACTGGAAACACGGCTCTTCTGCACACACTCTCCCTTTGAATGCTTAGGAGCACCGGACTCACAAGGGTGGGGTCCAAAAATTATTTAATGAGCAGCGCAGACTGTCACTGCCTGCTCTGCATTTCATTGCAGCCCTACCTAAGGAGGAGGAAGGGAGAGCACACACGTTGCGATAGTCTCTATGAATAAATGTTCCCAAGGCCAATATCCAAACCCACGAGGCAGCATACAACAAATGCCACAGTTCTGATAGTGCCTCGGTACCTGCTCCAAGCCAAAAGCAGCTTTCAGGCTCTAGCCATAAGCACTTCCACAGCATTCACTCAAGCATCCCATCCCTGCTTGCCTGGATCTGCTGACTGCTTCTCAGGTGATCTTGGAGGGTGGCACCGAGCAGGTGCATGGAGCAGAGCCAGCATTACTCATCTTCATACCAGAGGGGCAGAGTCACCGGGCAAACAAGAAAAACTTCCTTCTTTTAACTAAAAACAAGAACAGTGTCACCCGGAGGGGTGCAAATAATACACATACCCTTTAAATTAGCTCATCTGGCAATGACAGCAAGAGGCCACCGCAACACCCATGCACTGGTCCCAGCATTAATGACTCTGAGCCCACCTTGGCCCTGCCTTGCCAGAGCCACCACCCGTTCCCCTCCAGTGCTTGTGGGGCCTTGGCCACAGAACAGCGCAAGGAAGCCTGGCAGGCTTTAAAGAAAAGCAGCAAGTCCTTTGGTCTTGGAAAGAAGTCAGAACACCAACACAGGAAAAGCCCCTCTAAATAACAGCACCATGGAAAAACTCAGAAGGCCTTAGAATTACTGCTCTCTCACTGGAAAGAATCAGTTTCTTCACAAAGAGGTACCTATAATCTTAATCAACATAATTCAGGCTTGGCATTAGGAAAAAAAAAAAAAGGGAGAAAGACTCACGGAAGCTGGTATAAATGGGAATGTTTCATGACTGGAGGCATTTTGGTAAGAACATGATGGAACTTCAGGACGCACAGTAACATTTGGAAAGTGGAACTCAGAGAGATGCTTACTCTGAATGCACTGCTCTAACAGAAAAACCAGTCTAGGTACATTCATCCAGCTGTCTGTACTGGGAATATTTCTAAGTGAATACACCAAATCATTCCCTTATTTAAACTGCCGTGCAGCGCTACCAGGCACATTGACACATCTGTGCAGATGGCCCTTTGGAGGCACGTACTGCCATTTCTGCATATTTCATGGAACACCAGCTCTGCTGCTAGCTTCATAAAGGCCAAGATCTCACCTTTTAGATGTCATCTCGATAAAACCATCAAGCTTACACCGCTTTAGTCACACCAGGTCTCGTTTCAGAGGTCTGCCTCCCAGCGCACGCTGAACGAGATTCATCTGCTTCAAACTTCACAGATTTCCAGTAATTATCCTTGTCGAATTTAGGATTTGTCATAAACCCAACCCACCGTTTTAATTCAGCATAGAGCTTTGTTTTGTCTTTGTAGAATGCTCTGCTTCTTGCTGCTGCAAGCACTGAGGCAGTGCCCTGCTTCTGTCGTCAGCAGCCCCTGTCCCACAGCTATCCCAAGTATGCCCCGCACCGTTTTCATTGCATTGTGTGGTTTCTCCATTCCTTCACTGATTTAGTCCAGGCCTCTCCTCAGGGCTCGCAGATAATGGAAACCATGTGAGAGTAAAATGTAATCTTCAAACATGAAAACCAGTTTCATGTGCATTATCAGAAGCGAGCAAAATGTTGACAGTGCATCATTTGTCCCTACTGATAGGATCAGGCTGCTTTAATTGCTGCTGAGATTAAAAGGAAAAAAAAAAAAAAAGATTACAATCGGCATCTACATTAAAAATGAAGGCAAAAATCAAACCCAAAAGCTTAAGCCCTGAAAACAGGAGGAAAACACTCCTCCAACAGCTGTAGCCCTTTGATGCTACTTTAAGGCTGTTTTTCCTCAGATGCCAGTTGTGACATCTGAAAACTTGTGTCACGAGTTGATACAAATAAAAGTTGCAGGCAGAGAAGGCAGTAGGGAAGAAACCAGCATGGCCTAACACTAGCAGGGAGTTTTCTGGCTTTTTCAAGCATTACAATTTAAACTATGTTAAGCCCTTTTTTAAAAGGAGGAACTCTTCTCATTTTACAAAGCAGTTCTAGAGAATTCAGCGGGAACAGTCACGGAGCAAGGAAAGCAATCACTTTTCCAAGGGCTGCCTACTTTTCTTTTCTTACTAAAGAAGAACAGCGCAGCCTCAGCCCGCATCCAGCTGCTGCTCACCTGACCGAGCTGGCAGTGCTGCTCTGGGATGCTGCAGGAAGGGAGCAAGCCCTGCTGCAACACTGGGATGAGCCAGGATCGACCCGATAAAAGACGGGCTGCCTTTTTTTGTTGTTGTTAAAGCAAAACCCAACTGAATATACAGATGACCACATTTTTAGAAAGCAAAGGTGTTATACAAGTGGTTGGGGTGTTGTTCTTTTATCATAACTGCTTGGGTTTTTCATGTGCACCTTGTAAAAATCTTTAATAACTTGTAGGATGATTAATTAAGCCTCACCACCACACTGGGAGGCAGATATTACGAAGCTCGTTTCAGTACAGTGTGATTGGCTCAGCTCCGGCCTACATGGACGGTTCTTCTGCCACAACCGTGTCACTGCATGTAACTATTCCAGCAACCACTCTAAAGCAGATGCAGCTATGCTGGGAAATAATGGTGTTGAGGCATATTACTTACCAAAACGACATCCGTGCTAATATAAACTTCATCACTACTAGAAGGATTTTTCATAATGACTGAAGCAGCAATTGTTTTAAGTGCAGATTCTGCCTAAATGTTAAGGATGTGGACATCCCAGAACCTGTGCAAGCAGAAGGCAGGGAACTCTGAATATTATCTACAGCTGGAGATGCGCTTGCAAAGTATTCCTGGTGGCTGCAGAAACAGGGAGTTAGAGCTATGCAATATTCCCCCACTGAAAGGCACGTCCACATTGCAGTTGCAGTGGGGCAGCGTTAGGAGCTTCCAGCACATCATGGATGCCAAGATTCTTAATGTATTTTTTTAAGCAGGATCCAAGCGCTCCATTCCCAATCCTAACCCAGCAACAGGAAAGGGCAGGTACAAAATGCCCACAAAAGGACAGGCCAGCCCTAGTATGAAGCAGCACCACTTGCTCCAGCTGGCCACAGAACTGCCCAGGTGAGCGGACGAAGAGAAGTCCACCAAACCCTGAAGTGAAAGGAGACACTGAAATGTGCAACTTCTTTCCCTGAGAGTCACAAAGAATAATCCTAAAAGGTTAACTAATCTACTTAAAGATAAGCTGCATAGAGACATACAGCATTTTAAAGCAAATGAGAATGATGGCGATGCAACCCTAACACAGAGAGGTTACTACAAAATCTAATTAAAAGCTCAAATTGGTTTATTTCATAGGCCAATTTCATAGGCCAGAGAACTGCTCAGGAATATCTTAGTCTACAATCGATGTAACAAGCATCATACTAATAAAACTGGTTGTTATTTGGATCAGATCAGTGAGTCACGTTTCCATCTGCTAACCAATACTGATGAACATGATACACTCCAAAAGTAGTTTTCAAGGAAAATGACCAAAGACCTGCAAAACCTCACAAAGCGGTTTTCAAATACAAGTTTTGAAGAATGCAGGTGGTGTGTCAGTAAAACATGGGAAGATTCAGCTCTTTGAAGGAGAGCACTCAGTTTTTCAGTGCCAGCGGTAGAGGAGCTGCTCACAACCAAACACGACAACCGCTACAAGTGACAGCCACATCCCGCGATCCTGAGGTGTTGCACAAACCTTCAACATTGGTTCTTCCTTTGTTTAAGCTATGCACTCACATTGCCACTACTCAACTACAGGATTTTGAAGCCCTGAGAATTCTGCTTCCGTGGGTCTTTTCAATTTGTTCTTTGCTTTCTGCTTTGCGCAGAACCTTTTCCTTTCGTTCACCTATTCCTATTTGCTCACCAGTTCATCACTGATGAACCTATCTCTCACTTAAATCAGGTGCCTGGTTTGCCTTGAATGGCCACTTACATACAGATTCACACAGCAAGTTTCCAATATATCATTACTTAAAAATTAAATTTGAGTATCCAGGTAAACGCAAATTACAGCACTCCTGAAAAACTCCTTTCACCTACAGGCGTAGTAAGCAAGACAAATACCATGCTGCATACTTGAAAAATGACTTGCTCCTAGGGCCTCCTTCACGCTATTATTCCCCAAAGTTGCTGAGATGTTTTTCTTGAAGATTACATTTCAAAACTACTCTGGAGAGCCAAGCAACATGCGAGACTTGGATATCTGCTGACTTGAGAGTTCTCCTACCCAACAGTACAACATTTTCACATGGATACAACATTAGAAGTGGGAGATAGGACCACGGCACAGAGGTCACGGTGCGACTCTTCCTGCGGCCAGTGCTGCATTCCAGATCTGGTTGGGAACGTGCTCCCTCCTGTCTAACAGATTAACAACTGCGAAGCTCCTGCAGCCAGTCTGGACTCACAGGGCAGCTGCGTGTTCTTTCAGAAAGACCATGACTTAAAGCCCACGACATGAAGTTGACATATATGGGGTACACGTGGAGTGAAGATCATACATACGAGGTAGGCAGAAGTCTGATCGAAAAAGCAACTACACGTCAGAAAAGCAGGAGAAGCAAAGAATCCCAGCAAGCAGAAAACAAGCTCACAGGAACTGCTTGTGGCCCAGATTCAGCACAATGGACTAAATCATTCTGACAAATCCTCTCCTGCTTCCTGTAACTTTACAGCCCCAGCAATGGGCAATTTGGAACGCTTCTCTGAAAAACCAAGAGATCCAAGTTCTCCCTTGTTTTTCAGGGGAAAGAAGAGGAGAAAGAGAGCCTTCAGCCTCTTTGCCAATCATCAAGAATGGCTGTTCTCACACTATTCTAAACTTCTGGTCTCCATGGAAGGGGGATACCTAGCAGCAAACATTGGCAAGTAAGGACACTCCACTCCCACTATATTGTCCACAATAGCAAGGAAAGAAATCTGTAATGCTGTTAGGAAGTTTCCGTTAGGAAACCTTTCAGAAAGCTTCACAAGTGTCTGAAAATACCCTGAAATATGGGAATGTGCAACAAAAGTTGGATGGGGGAAAACAGGCATCTTACTTTATTCTGAAAGCATTTACACTTCACCCCAATGTGGGAACGTCTAATAATCCAAGAATCTTTTGCCAGGAACAAGGTCAGAGTTTTCTAATTCAGAACAGAGCCTAATACACACCCTATTCTGCCCTGCACATTGAATCTCATGATTTACAGGTGTTTGGAGCCAGGCTTTAGTTAGTTTAATACAAAACCTTAACACGTAAGAACTTTCTTACACTGGGCTTCGTCTTTCCATCGGGTTACAGTTCTGCAGCTCTTTAAGAGCTGTCAGTATGAATGAAGCAAGAACTGCAATCCGGAGCTGTGCCCCAGGAGGGGTATGAACAGACAGACCTATTCACAGCTAGAAGCATTTTACATTAACATACACTTGGACTGTTGATAATTCCGGAATTACAGACTTATTTCTGTATATACATTGATATGGCAACAACCAAAACCTATGCCAGATTTTGCTCTATGTTAATAAAAGAAAGCCTTTAACGAGCTGAAATTTTACTTCATTATAGTGACAGCAAGCCAGAGCCGGGGCCAAGACATCATGTTCTGGATGCTGTACGGAGTTAAATAGTGCATGTTTTTCCAACAACAACAACAAAAAACATGCAAAAAAAACCAGCTACAAAAACCAAACAACCCACATTACTCTCGACTGGGAGTTCAAATAAATAAATAAATAAATAAAAGAGAGAGAAAGGTTTATGTTTGGAGAACGTAGGGACTGCAAATTCTCAACTTCATTGTCATGGTTCAGAAAACACAGCAGTAAGGCAATGCAACCTCACCTCTAAATAAACCAAAAGAGCAGTCGGTCTGCTGGTGGACAGAAGAAAGAGAACAAGAGGACTATTAAGTTATCTACACTTCTGAGATTCTCCCTGTACTTTTACAAAGTGAATGGCTTATGCTAATCAGGATGCATCTGAAATATATCATTCAAGCCTTCTTGTACAAATATAGCTTTTATTTATCCAGAAAGATCCCCACCAGCTGGCAATGTTTGCATACAATGTTAAACCCAACTTCAAGAGCTCATGCATTATGAGTCATTTCACATTTAAAAACATTAGTTCTCTTAGCTGTTACTGAAGATGAAGTATCCCATGAGAAGAATTTTTGTGGAATTCAACAATGTACTCCGTTTCCGTCCTACTTCCTCCAGCACAAAGAGGTTGTATGTTTTTGTCAGTTCTTTTTTCCCCTACCAGGGCTTTGCCTACAGAATATCTTTGGAGAAGGAACAAAAGGATTTGCACCAATCCCTTCTATATGAATCAAATATTTATGCTATATCCTCTTCAAGCACTTTCATCTAGTAACCTGTGGAATGTGATCTCCTGACCTTAACACTCAAGCACATCTAAATCAGCTGCCCTTTGAGCTGCATTACAGACTGGAGAGAATTTTTATACATTCGTATTACAGGCATATGAAAACCTTGTGGTGCATCTGCGGCACTCTGCAGTACAAAGCCGGCCATGCATTAGTCCAGAGGCACTCAAATATGCTTTGCAAAAGAGCAATACTCTGATTCCTCAAAGTTTACGCCACAATTCGATGTCGTGCATCACCAAAAGCAGGTAAAATGATGACCATGGTATCAGTACATTAACCAGCTATCATAATTCAAACGTGCTTCATGCAAACAATACCAAAATGATGAGGTCCTGGCACTGCCAAAGGAATCCACAGCCCCACGTCCCACTGGATGGCCCCTGCCGCCTGCTCGTAGTGCAATAACAGTGAGTTCAGGGAGACCAGGCTCCTCCTTCTCTGCTCATGGAAATCCTTTCCTTTTCTCAAGGACAGCAAAAAGATATCATTCTGCATTGTGTTTGAGGTTCCCGTTAACGTTTTAAGGATAGAGGTTATGTTGCAACAAAGAGTCCAGCAGAAAAAGAGGGAGATCAAGCACTACGGATGAACCCCCCCACCTGACTTTTCCAAGGCTAGCCATGAACCAACCCACTGCTAGGAGCAACAATCAGTGAGAGAGCCCTGGTCCAAATCTGACCCAAAGATTTAAAAGGGTCATGGGCTCAGCGGTAGGGTTCGTTTTTTCCTATCAGTCCTGAACAACCAACATGGTGTTGCCATCACTCATACAGCCGAAGCATAAGTTTGAGAAAGTAGTTCTTGTAATCCCACCTGTGGTTTGGTAGAGAGACCTGGTCACCAGAAGAAGTTACAGGTGGCAGAAAACAGTGAGACAAACAGAGCAGCCAAAGCGTGTGTCCTGTCCTCTGATAGAGCCGGGTTGGACACCTGCCCCAGGCAGGCTCTTACACCTCAGCTCTGAGGGTCCGTCAGCTTCTGCCCTTCCTCCCAGGGAGAATAGCACACCTTTTCCACTCTCTTTTCTAATCTAAGTTCCTAAAGAGGAGAGGAACGGGGAAAAAAAAAAAAAAAGAAAGAAAGAGGAACAGGGAGCAGAGCAGACCGATATTTAGCATTTCCTGTATCATCAACAGGAACAACCCACGCAGTGGGGAAGAGCATGATGTCAAGGCTGGTTTCACTATATAAACAGCCAGATCCTCCCGCCGGGGGATGCTGCATGCTTCCATGGGGAACAATACAATCCTCCCCGCAAAGGAGGAGTCCGACTACAAGCCACGTGAATTCCACAGGTTCTTCCCTTGCACAAAAGCCCGGCGGCGATGGAACTCTGGCCTAGGGGAAGCAGGGAGACAGAGCTGGGGGAGAATGAAGGATCAGAAACTCACAGCGGTATTTCCACTTGTAAAACAGCACACATCCAGCACTTGGCCCCTAGAGAAAGGAGTATGCTCCAAAACATGTTTCCCTGCACAGACTGGGCCTCCTTCCAGTTATTATGTGCACATGTCCCTGCTGCGCTTTCAGCCTTACTTGAAAAACACAAAAAACAAAGAAAATATCTTCACGTTCACTCTGTACAGTGCCAAGCTTGTTACCAGCCATGTCCAATAGGCTGATAAGATGTGGATATACCTTAATTACAGGCTCAACACTTCCACACCTTGTGGCACAAGGAATAAGGCACTTAATGGAAAACAAACCCCAGCATGGAATGAGAAATCCTAACTGATGGCAGCAGCCCTACTCACACGCATGCATACATCAGTGCATGTACGTGATTCTCTGTGGAGCACCACGAGCAACGACAGCCTGGACATGTGGATAACAAGTACAACAACAGTGATTGCTTTCTGAAAAGAGCACCACAAGAAACGTAGCTGACACAGACCCACTTCAGTGCCTTCCAAAAAATTTTGCTTCTCCAATTACACACAAGAACACAACTATTAATTTTAGTTCATATTTAGTGACAGCGGTGAAATGGTAAGTGGGTTTTTTGTGTCAGTTTGCAAGATGAAGAACAGTCTTCGCAGGAGAGAAACGACTGCCAAAAGCCCACAGAGCCGGCCTGCCTCCCAGCTCCGACTGCAAGAACGAATGCTGAGTCCCTGTGCCATGAGCGCATCTCTTACCTACTGATCTGCCGAAGACAAAGGGATTTTCTTCTTTTCAGAAACTGGACACTTGGAGCTCGCCGGGGTGGCCACACAAAGCTGCCCTGCTGCCAAAGGTATTCTTTTCCTCGGGTTTTTGTTGTTGTTTGGTTTTTTACCCCGGAGAGTAAAGGGCAGAGCAGTGGATTCAGCAGGGGCAAAGGGTGGAATTCGAGACCCAACGGCTGAGCTGCTGTGCTCACTCCAAATGATGTCGGCTTCAAGGCGCTTTTGCTTGCAAATCCTTCTTCATCCTCAGTGTCAATAAAACCGAAGGGGGAAGCAAACTATTTTAGCGGCACAAATATACCGGGCTCCGCAGGGGCTGGGACGTGATGGGAGGCGGATCCGCGGCTCGACTTTTCTTTTTATTGGAAACGAACGCGCTCACAGACGGGCGACCGGGACGGAGGGCAGCGCTCCGACGCAGCCAGCCGGGCCGTGCGCGCAGCCCTCGGCACCTCGAGAACGGCGGAACGAGCGAGCGGGACAGCCCCGCGTCCCGGGCTGCGCTGTCAGCGGGGAGCGGGGGCCCACAGCATCGCGGCCGGGGCAGACAGCCGGGCTCCCACCGCTCCGCTCCGCTCCTCGTCCCCGCGGTTACCTGAGCCGGCCGAGCGCGGCGGGGCAGGGCAGAGGCGACCCGCGGTGCTCGCACGCAGCTCCGCTCCGCACCTCTCCCGCCTCTCTGTGCGCGGAGCGCCCCGAGGGCGGCACTGAGGCAGGGCGGGCAGGAAGCACGGCCCGCCCCGCCCCGCCCCCGGCCCGCCCCAGCGCTCTACTGCTCGGATGCTGGAGATAGTGGAAAGTGCGGCCAGCGTACGTGGCTAACAGCGTAGAGGCCAATTAAAGGAGTTCCCCCTGTATCGCATTCCGCTTAAAACGAAAACATCCATCGCGCATTGTTCCGAGGCTCGCTCTGAGCATCCACAGCCCCCCTACCAGCCCGACACGGCCAAACCCGAGGGCGGGTGTGCGCCCTCCCTGTTTTCTTCGTTAGGAGTAACCGCACAGAGGCGGTTTTCACTGAAGGCTTCAGCTCCTGGAGAATTTCAGCTCAGAACACAGCGTGGCTTTACACACACGAGCCGGCCTCCTTTGTGCCCACATCCCCACCAAGGGGTAAAAGGGCCCCAGGTGGCTGCCAGGATCGCCATCTGGGTGCAGCCTCCCTGCTTTGGAGGACCTCGTGCCAAAGGGGAGCGCAGCTCTCATGACACCATCTCCTGCTGCTAAGTGTCAAAGGCCTGGTTTTGAAACGGGGTGAGCACCTTTACCATCTCTGAGACGGATGCTGTAGTGTGGGCAAATCCCCAGCCTTCATTGAGACCCAGATAACAAACCAGGCCTTCAACACAGATGCGTTTGTGTACAAACCATGGCACCCTGCCTTCCTCGCCATGCACCACTGCCTCCCGTGGCCCGTGCACACAGTGCGACCGGACCTTCCTGGTGAGGTCACCGCTGGCTGCAGGCGCAGGAGGACAGGTGCTGTGTGGCAGCTCCCAGCCCGGCTCCTTCTGCTGCCACACGGCTTCAGAAAGGAGCCAAAGGGGGACGAGAAGCAGCGGCAGCGCACCCGCAGCAGGCCAGGTACGTTAAGGCCTGACTGCAAATACAGAGCCCATTAAGCAGCGCCTGCTCAGTAGGGCTTGGCCTAGCGACCACATCCATTTCCAAAGGACCCAGCGTGCCAAAAGTGTCCACATGTCATCTGTGCTGTGAAACTTGGCCTGCTGACTTGAATTCATCCGGGCTCTTCGTGCGAGAAGAGATAACCCAGTCCAAGCCATTGACCCTTCAGCTGCGCGAAGGAAATGACTCCTTTCCAACATTTACAACTCTTAGCGTTTAAAAGAAGAATCTGGAAAAAAGTTCAGGAAGTCAAACTTCAGAAATCCCAAATGCAGCCATATATAAACATTGATTCTTTTCCCCTGTAATTGATTCCCGTGCACTGGAACGCTTCGGCGGAATAAATGCAGAAACACATGTAAACAACTCATTAACATCACATGACCTTACAGTGTGCAAAAAGAAAAGGAAAAAAAAAAAGGACAGAACAAGTTAATGAAGCACATATTTGCTAGATGCTGTGGGGTGGATTTGTAAGGGAATTACACAGCTACAGTCAATTAAGGAGTTATAAACTATGCTTCAATCACACATCCTGCCTTCCTCCCACACGCCACAAGAAAATAGAGTGGGGAGTAAAGAGAGAAGGTAGAGTCACTGGGAGATGAAAATATTGCTTCATTCAGACACTGAAGAGCAGCTAGCCTTGCCCGAGGCACGTTAACCTCAAGTCATCCGCTGCTGTTTATTCTACAGAGCAGTAGCTGCTCGTGCTTAACCCACACAATCGGAGATAACGGCTTTATCAGAGCTGGAAAAGAACAAAGATGCACGAAATGCAGATTCTCTCCCTAACAATCCCGTCCCCCTGCAGCTCCCTCTGCCAGGATCCCGGTGCACACAGGCTGGTGGAACGGCTGCCACTGGAGGAAGCCAGCACTTTCCACACGCACATCACGCCACAGTGTGGGAATTCAGGAAACGACACAAGAAAGGGGTTCCTAATAACTGTTCCAGAGCACTCGGGCCAATTTCTGCAATCACACAGAGGTCACAGTCAATGTGTTAAAAAGCACAGAAGAGAAGTGTCACAAGGGCAGCTATTTCAAAGTAGGAAAATCAATCTCAAGCTTACAAAGCGCTCGGATGACCTGGAATTGCTCCACCTACAATTTTTTAAGAGGTTGTCCTTCGCATTCTTTAGAATTCCTCCATCTTAAAGTTCCTCCCTCCAGGAATCTCTGCCGCTCGGCATCCTTTGTCCACAGCAGCTGGAGCTCAGGAAGCTGCTGACATTATCCCTCGCGGACAGGCAGGAATCGCTGCCCGATCCCGCATCCATTCAGCACGGCAAGAGGGGTGCAAATGAATTTCTGCTCATCCCTGGTCCTGCGCCAATTTAACAGCGCTTTTCTTCTGGTATGTAAAAAATAAACCCTTAACAACGCTGAGAAGTGCCAGGGAGCTGCTGGGATGAGACAGGGCATTCCCTCCACCACCGAGGCTGGGAATTCTGTCCAGTCTGTAAATGCACTGTTGAGTGAAATAATGGCCCTACATTAAATTCATGCTTGCACTATGTGCAAAGCCAGTTCTCATTCACCGTCAGGTGGAAACGACAGATAAGCATTCATACACCACCACCAGAAACAACCATCGTAAGAGAGCACTTATGGAAATGCTAGAAGAACTCTACTTTTCAAAACACATGAGAGCAGTTAGATTTACCACGTGCTCCTCCACCCATCTCTCTAAGCTCTTAGTTACAGAATCACAGAATGGTAGAGACAGGAAGGCACCTCTGGAGATCACCCACTCCAGCCCCCTGTTCAAGAAGGATCCCTGGGACCACATAGTCCAGGGTTGTGTCTGAGTAAGAATTCCTCTAACTGGTGAAACTTGTCCTCTTTTCATGGAGCATTTTGGAAGCAGGTGTGTAACTGGAAGAATGCTGAACAACTGCCAGCTACATCAGAAACAAATGAAATGTTTCAGCTTTGCTCTACCTGCATCCACAGCCCAGTCCTCTACGCTGTATCAGCTTGGCAAAATAAGGGCCTAAATGTCAGTCTGGACAAAGAGATTTCCTTATATGATGCTTATTCTCCTGCAGTATGGCCTGGAAGCCTTTAACGTCTACCACACGGTAAGATGCATGATGTATGAAAGCTGACCATCTCCCTTGCCTCTTAAGGTTTTTTCCATTATTATTTTCTAAAGAGATCTGTCCTTAGATTCTGATGAAATGAATTAAGAGATTTCCTAAACTTACAGAGGATTTGGATCAGAGTAACGTGCATGAATAAGGCAAAGAGGCCCTGCACTTCTACATGGTCTTTGCTCTTGATGACTAAAGAATGTATGAAGTCACATGAGAGAGTGATATACAGCAGGTTCTGCACAAAAACACTTAATAATCCTGATATGACCAGAATGATTATGAGGGAAAAAACATGCCTGACTCAACACCAAAAATCCCAACCACCTTCGCAACTCCAGGACTAATAATGGTGCCAATACATTGATAACCCCACAGAGACAAAGGAAGGAGGCAGCATCCCTTTTTGATTTCAAGTTTTGCAACTCATTTTTGATACCACAGTCAGAATCAGACTGAGGCCCAACTAAAAGTAACCTGCAGTTGGAAGAAATCTCTCATTGCCTTGGGAGGTCCTAAACTTGGTCTGAGTGATACGATGAGCACCGCACAGATGCCAGAGCTCTGCAGTCTGCAGGAACGGGGCCACCCTCTTCCGCTAGGCAGAAGCTGTGCTGAATAGTAAACAGATTACTTTGAACGCGAAAGAAAGAGGAGGAATAAAAGGAGAGAGAAAGCTATGTATAAAAAAGGGCAAATGCATTGGAGCAAAACATAAAATTCTGTTAAATAATTGCTTCAAAAAGTGGCAATTACAGTTTTTCTGTGTACAATGCTCTTCTGAAAGCACTCTTTCTCCTTTAGTGAGCTACAGAAAGATTCATAATTAGAGGCGGCGGTAAGATATCAAGTAACAGATAGTTCATTAGCATTTTATGTTAAAAAAAACTAAAAATAGAATGACAGAACAAAATCTGATTTGATTTTACACTATTTCAGAAGCTTCTGCAGGATTCTGGAAGAGCACCAGCACTCCCTGCTGGTCATCTTTGTTCAACAGTTATCTAGAGGAGAAATGAGGCAAGAAAATGCATTGTTTTTTTAATGCGAAATGCCATTTTTGCTGTAAGAGGATGATTAATTAGATCCCTACCAACTGAGCAAACAGCAACTAAGAGCTAGTTATGTTTCTGGAAACAATACAGTCATTACTAAGAAGTGTATTTACTACAGTCAATCATTGTTTGCTGGAATAAATTTTACTGTTGCAAATAAAAATCTGACGTTTAATGCTTTGCTTTGCAGAAAGCACTTCTGCTGAGCTGCAGCACAAAGACAAGCTGGTGTGAGAAGTTCCCATGATCCCTTCCTTGGCTCCTTCCTGACTTTCCATCAATTTTAGAGCCATGCCAAGAAAAACAGCTCTTTTTAGAGAAGTTCTAGGGCAGCACCAGCACCTTCCCCTGAAGCTACCATGCTTCAGTCCAGGCAAACCTGCTCTGAGCCCATCCTTATTACACCCCTCCCCAGGAGACCTCACTCCCTCTCCCCACACACACCCACACGCTGCCCGTACCCCATGTGCTCCCTCACTGCATCCTCACCAGAGTCTGCATGGGGCAAACACATTGGTAGCAACAAAAAAAATCAAAGCAAAGCAAAGCCAAGTACCTAAGCGACAGCTGTCCCAGTTTCCAAACTATGCACAGATCAGGCATCAGCAAGAAGGGTTAAGACTGGCAAATTGAATCCATGTGCAGCTCATGAAAGTGTGGGAAACAAAAGAGACAATGTGAGTTAAGGACAGAGTATTCATTAGCAAAGGGCTCAAGTTTCTTGGCTTTTGCTGCCCTGCTTCCCGATGGCTATTTTTTTCAAGGTAGCTTTTTGTTCTTTAGTTTTGTGGAAAGACATTACAGTCGAGCTAACAAACTAAGGCTCAGTACATGTGGAACTGCTTACAATAATTTGTCGCTTTAATTCCTGGGGACATGAGAGCAATGTCAGAGATAGTTTTCTGCTGGGTTACAGTGGGCTTATGGTCAGAGCTTTATATGACATAGCTGATCCAAAGACCCCACACTCATCTATAAACATTCATTTACACTAGGGTATTAAATAGGGAAATCTGATCTGGAGAAAGAGGTCCCAGTCACTCAGAGCAGAGCCTGGGGCACAAGCCTATCCACAGCCCAATGACTGATGGGAGAGCACAAGGGGCATCAGGGAGTATCCATGCTAGATCTGCACCCATTCACCACTGAGAGATACCCAGAGCAAGCACGCCCATCTTCTGGTGCCAGGACTTCAGAAGCAGCTCCATGTCTCAAAGTACATAAATACCACATTAGGATCTCTCACTGAGGTCCCTACAGATCAGATGAGTATTGAAAATTGAGCATCAAAGTCCATTCTTTGGGTCCCCAGCAAAGCTGAATTCAAGTAATCCTTACAGGGGAATTGATTTGCTGGCAGAGTTCTGGAAAAAGCAGTTGAAATAGTACACTGGAAATTGAAACTAAGGTTCTATTTCATTGTTTGAGGCAACAGATATCTATCTACCAAGATCAGCAAGATGTGCTACATTTTCCTTTGACTATTTTACTTTATGAAGTAAAAGGTAAGAAAAAGGGTTCCCAAATTAGGGCAACAGCTGAGAGCCCTAAAAAGAACAAACACAGTGGGAAACTAGGTAAGTTTTAACACAATCGTAAGTCAAAGTCAGAAATAATTGTTCTAATGCATTCTGTTCCTGACAAACCTCAGCTTCAGAAGTGTTTTGCATCCACTGAGAGTCCTAAGGAACTTTGAAAGCGTTCAGGGATCACTGACACTTGGCAGAGCAGGGCCAGCAGCAGCAGCCAAATGCCAAGCAGAGTGCTCTAAAACACTGTGTGAGGAACAGAGATTCCTGCCTAAGGGATCAGGGCAAGTTTCCCATCGTGCAAAATGGCTAAAGCTTTCAGACCTCAAGTTTTCCACTTGTTAAGGAAGTTAATATTTTGAATATGACAGGACTCAGCAGGAGATCATTGATCTACATTAAATGAGAAGATGCTAAGAGCCCCAAGAACTTGAGTAACTGTAGGAAATTAACATGCCTTTTTTTAAATATTAACCATACATGCCAGACTACTCTTAAACATTCTCTTTCCACATTCATATCCACACCTTTACCTTTGTACCATTCGAATTCTGTATTCAGCTCTGTCCCTTGATCATTAATGCAGACTCCTAAGCTTCAGACTTCAAAGAAACGCACGCGTAAGAGTCACAGGCACAGGACTGGAACAGCGTCAAAGCCTCCCTGCGCAGGAACCTCCGTCTTCTGTTTGACTTCACTGTACAAATACTTCGTTCTATCAAGACTGGGAAATTCAACAACTTAAGTAGGGCTTCCCACAGATTAAGTTAATAAGGGAATCCAACAGCGCCTCATCTCCTTCCGCCTTCCAAACACTGGTAAATGAAAGGAAATAGGAATGTCTCCTGGGGTAAGAGAAAGACGTGAGCTCTCTACAAATGTGCAAGGGAAGAAACCAAAGGCTTCTTTGTGTGTATACATACTTTTCCAGGAATCCTCTCCCCTCGCCTCTCCCGTAAGTGGCACCAAGTTTTTTCTAAGAACGTTAGCACACGCAAAGGCAAAGCCTCATCCATGCTGCACAGCAACTGGCACCCAGGACCGTGCTGGTTTAGATTTCTTCCTACGTCCTTCTAGACCTGCTCTTTCAAGGTTTTCTGTCGGCCATCTGCCCTGTACAATTTCTAATGCTACACTTTTCCTCTGACCCTTCCCCCCTTCTCCTGCTCTCATCCTTCCTCTCTGCAGCTCCCAGAGCTTGCATGCCCCACTGCCTTACTGCTGTGGACCCCTTCTTGCCACGTGCAGCCCATGTCCAGTATCACCGGCACTTCCCAGAGCTCCAGCCATCCCTTACTGTTCTGAGCTCCACGCATGTAAAATAATTACAGTTTAACACAAAACATTTGGGTTTTACAAATGAAGAAATTATGGCACAGACAGATCAAAATCAGACCTCTCCTAAGTCCTAAGGGACTTAGTTAATGTAACTTGCAGTCAGCATCCCTTTGAGTTTGAAAATTACACCAACATCTCCTGGCTGAGACTAAACTTCTGCACGAGACAATCCAAAAGGAGTCTGGCCATTTTAGGTTTGTTCGTAGCTGCTTGTGTATTCCCAGCTTTCAAGGAAATTACCCAACACCAAACTAACACAGTCGTGGTTTCTTTAGTTATAAGAAAACTCATATGGCTCTTCAGATTCTGCCATTTTCACCTACAAGGTGGTCTGCTCTCGCTCTGAACTAAGTTATACATTACAACAGTACAGCATGAGAAGCTGTTATGGATGCACTTCAAATGCCTTATGATGCCCCACAAAACATCAGGCTAAAGCGACAGTATTGATGGCAGAATGTATTATGACTTATGGAGAAGGTGAACTAGAAAGTCAAACTGAGAAACTTCTCTGCTAATGAGAACATTGCAATTAGGTCATCACTGAACACTGTGTAACCAGGAATCAGAGCACAAATACTGCCACAGAATAATTAATATGTGACAGCGGGTTCTTGGAATGAGAACAGGGATTTCACCCACATAGCCCTACTATTGAATTATACAGATAAACAGCAGTCCTGAGATAGTCAGCTTCCAGAGGAAGCATGCAGGTCAAAATGAGATCCAGTTTAGTATGAGCAATCTAGAGCCTAAACACCCAGACATGAAAGTTCACATCCAACTTTAAAGAAGATGGAGCTTAGAGTGAGCTTTGGGGTCAGAATTCTATTTAGGTCATGTATGAACTTGATCCAGGACACAACTTTCTTTAACTATCTTCTGGACTCCAGTTTGAGCAGCGTTTCTAATTTCCAGTAATTATTTCTCTTTTACTAAAAAAAAAAAAAAAAAAAAAACTACATTAGTTCTACCTCTAACCTTACTCAATTCAGACTGCAGGTTTTGGTAGCTCTCTCAGCACCAGACCTTTATTCAAACCAGAATGCTTTTTGTCACAGACACCCTGACCCTCTCCCTCTCTGTGGTCCTGCACAGGCACCTAGCAGTACCTGCTGCTGGGGCACACAGGTCAGGAGGGCAAAGAGCTGCAGGCTAATGGGACGCTGCTCTGATCAGGGAGGTTAGGTTACAAGGCCATGCCTTTGAAGACTGGCTTCTTCAGTGTGGCCCTCTGGTTTACAACTGGGATTTCATTTAATTAGTTCGTACTCTTAATTATTTATGACCTATATTATCTGCAGAAGCTGCCCAAAGCCAAAAGATATCAGCCTTAATGAGGATAATTAGAATAGTTACATTTTTTTTACCTCTTTTGTAAAGCACCTTGGGCCTTACTGATTAGAGATGCTAGGACAGGATTAGATGTTTAATGAAAAACTATTATTAAAACGTGGAATGAGGACTGACTTAAAATGGAGTTTTCTATTTTCTGTTGCATTCGGGATGAGCAGAGGATCATTTATTAGAGGTGACACAGAAACTTTTAACCTGAAAATCAAATGGGCATCTTTATGCTCCTCATGGTGAAGGACTCCAGGAAAAGATGCCAAGGTCCAGAGCCTGGGACCAGATGTTGTGAGATGTGAAAACAGCCTCCCAGGCACCTGTGCCACAGAAACACCAGGTGTCCTGGCACGTACTGGTGGTTCTGCTGGGTTTTAGCTACCTACAACATCAAGCAAAAGCAACAGCCGCCAGGTTCCTGCGTGACTGCAGATTCAACCTTCCGGCCCTCTGCTCTCTCAAAAAGATATCTTGGAATTGGCACAGATGGGACTTGTGGCTCTGCTCCCACCACACAGCAGGTTTCACTGAGAATATTTATAGGCCTACCTGAATCAGCCTGCCTATAAAGGCCCAATCTTTGCACCTGAGGCAGCGCAGCGATGGCTGAACCCAGACCTCAGGGGGCTGCTGGGGTCTCATTATGGGGCAGGGACGCAGATACACAGCTCCCAATGCTTCTGGGATCATCACCCACAGACTGACATTTTCTTCTCTGAGGGACCAAAGTAGGAGGGTGTGGAGTCCTTTCTCTTAATTTGGGGTTCAGACAGAGGTGGATCAGCAGGTGCTGTGGACCAGCAGGAATGGGAACAGTGGGCCAGGCAGGCACTAGAGCCACAGGGCTTCTGTGTGGGGCTACAGGAGCAAAGTGTCCCCAGGCACCACATGGACCCAAAAACAGACGTGGGAAGGGCCAGGACAGCTTTTCTCCCCTTCACACACACACATATACACCCCTCTGACCGCAGAGCAGGTACTCACGGCAAACCCTCATAGGCTTCTCCCCTCCTCGAAGCTTTCCCAGGAGTCTTCCTCAGGACTCGCGGGGGCCTCGGGCTAAGCCCCGGCTCTGCCCCTCTCCCCAGGGTACTGGAGAGCCGCGGCAGCCTGCGGGGCCCGAGGCGGGGCAGCGCGGCCGCCGTGCCCTCAGGCCGGGCGCGGGGCGGCGGGCAGACCCTGAGGGAGGGCCGCGGCCGTGAGGCGGGAGCCGGCGCCGCGCCCCCCTCTCCCTCCCCACAGCGGCCCCTCCGCCGGCGGAGCCCCGCGCCGCTCCCCTGCACCTGCCCGAGCCCGGCATCCCGGCGGGCAGGGCGGCCGCGGGCCCCCCTCCGAGGCGCAGAGAACCGGCCTCACCGCAGCGGCCCGCGCCTCCCCTCGCTTCCTCCCTTCCCGCTCCTTACCCGGCGGGCGTCTGCCCCTGCGGCCGCCCGCTCATCCATCCTGCCGCTTTCCCCGCCGAGGTGACAAAGCCGGCATGGCAACGGGAGGCGCCGCGCGGCTCTGGGAGGCGCCTTCCCCAGGTTGGGTGGTTAACTTTCACCAGGCGGCTGCGGCGGCGGCGCCCGGCATCCCCCGCTGGGCCGGGCCCTGCAGTGGCTGCCGGGAGGCGTAGTCCGTCCGCCCCGCCTCAGCGCCCCGGGCTGCGCGGCACCCGGCCGGCACGGCGCTGCCTGCTGGGCTCCGTCGGGTGGCGGCGTCTCGATGAGCGGAGGGACGATGGATCCGCGCGGGACTTCGTGGGGCTAAAAGCTCAGAAGTCCTTCTCAAAACGCAGAGCGAGCCGTTATTACCGTAGGTAACGCTGTGAAGTACGCCAAGAAGAGCGCACAGGGAGAACAAAAGGACCCAGGGCTCACCCTTACCTCCAGGTGAGTGGGGTGACTGGGCTCACAAAATGGCTGCTGCCCACTGGAGGTCCCTCACATAGTCACAGAACTGCAGGGGCACCATCGAGGCCAACCCCCTGCTAGAGCAGGTTCCCCGCAGTGGGTCGCGCAGGACTGCGTTCCCATCGACGTGACTCCCACACTTGAGATCCCCTTTCATCCTTCTCCAGACTGAACTGCCCCAGGTCTGTCGGCCTCTCTTCATACAGGAGATGCTCCAGGCCCCTCATCTTTGTGGCCTTCTGCTGGACTCTCTCTGTGCCTTTTATGAACTGAGGAGCCCAGAACTGGACAGAGTGCTCCAGCTGTGGCCTTACCAAGGCAGAGCAGAGGGAGGGATCACCTCCCTTACCCTGCTGGACATGCTCTTTTTAATGCACCCAGGATACCACCATTGGCCTTCTTGGCCACCAGGGCACACTGCTGGCTCATGGCCACACAGTTATCCACCAGCACACCCATGTCCTTCTCTGCAGAGTTCCTTGCCATCAGGTCAGCCCCTAACCTGTACTGACGCATGCAGTTATTCCTTCTCAGGTATAGGACTCTGCACTTGCTCTTGTTCCTCTATGCCCAGTCCATATCTTGCTGAATGGCAACACAGTCTTCTGGTGTGTCAGACACTCCTCTCAGCTTCGTATCCTCATTGGAAAAGCACAGGTTTTGATGTTTGTGTGGTTATAAAGGTTCCTTTACCACAGCTGTCCTCTGGCCAGCCAGACCTCCAGACATTATAGAGCTTCTGCCCTTCTCTGCCAAATGAAGGCTGATGTCCCCTCCTGTTGCCTCCAGTCACCAGTGCTACCTCTGATCCTAGGTTTCATTACTGGTTACTTTTTCAAATGCTATCAATTACACTTTTTACAAAAACAGAAACATTTTCTCTACCTTCTGCTATTTACAGTAGATTTTACATGATACAGAGAGACACCAGTAAGAAAGCACATGTATTTGTGCTTATTACTGTTTTACTTCCGACTGCAAATTTAGTCTTTCACCTTGACACTTGATGATCTCAGCATGAGTTCTTCACTTTTTCTATTTCACCTGGTTTATTATCAGTCAATTTATATGCTAAATATACTATCTTTATCACATTGCAAGCTTTCTGCAACCACTTCATCTTATAACCTCTCTTCTATGTTTCTACCCAGCAGTGCTGTCCCCAGACCATTATCAAAAGTACTGATCACCTGAAAGCGGAACTGTTCATAGAATCATAGAATCATAAGGTTGGAAAGGACCTGCAAGATCACCTAGTCCAACTGTTCTGTTGGAGATGCATATCTAGAAAAATTAGATCGTAGAACCATTATGCTTGGAAAAGACTTCCAAGATTAAGTCCAACCATCTGCCTACCACTAATACTGCCCACTAACCACGTCCCTCAGTACCACATCTACAAATTTCTTGAACACCTTCAGGGACAGTGACTCAACCACCTCCCTGGGCAGCCTGTTCCCATGTGTTACCACTCTTTCTGAGAAGTTGTTTATCATAATATCCAACCTGAACCTCCCCTGGCACAACTTAAAGCCATTCCCTCCTGTCCTATTGCTATTACCTGGGAGAAGAGGCCAACCTCCACCTCACCACACCTCTTTTTGGGTCATTCTAGAGAGTGACAAGGTCTTCCCTGAGCCTTCTCTTCTCCAGGTTGAACAATCCCAGTTCCCTCAACCAGTCCCCATAAGAGCTGTGCCCCAGAGACTGAAGCCTCTGTTGTAGTGTGGGTCCCAAAACCGAGAACATTACTCAAGGGAGGGCCTAGTATAGGACAACCACCTTCCTGGTTCTGCTGAATACACTATTTCTGGTATGAGCCAGGTACATAAGCAAAAATAATCTAGAAAGAACAGCGTGATTCAAGAGGATTAAAAACAGTAATAGAAGCACTTCTGGGTACCAGTGCAGTAGTTAGTTACTAAAAAATGTTATAGGCAAAGGTTAAATATCTGGAAATTGTTGTTAATCAGCTGCTGGTCATCAAGCATACAGCTCCTGCAGTCTCATGCAAGGACATTTCGTCCCCCTTTGCTTTAACATCTGAAAAACTAAGCATGTCTAGTTTTGCCATTGGTTTGTTCTGAGTACACGGACCTGAGAGTGACAATAATTAGAATAAGACATGGAAACAAACAAACAAAACATTCTAAGACAGGAGTAGCACGCATCCAAAGTTGGTGCAAAAAATATTTAAGTGCATAGATCTGTGTTCGTGGCACATTACAACTCCTTGCCATATCTGATTACAGACAGCTTTTTTGTTGCTTTTGATGAAGAGGAGGAAGAAAAAAAGAGGAGGTAGTGGCCATACACCGACCTTTCACTGTAAATACCAAAGGAGATATGGAGGGTAAGTCTTGTTTTTGCTCCATGGGAAGCCAGCAACACAGGGTTCCAAGAGTGACACTAAAACGATCCGTGCTCTAACCAGGCTTTGTTTGCCAGAGCCAGACAAGAGTAGACTGTTATAAAACACGGTGGAACGTTTGTTATTGTAGTACTAGATTTCCAAAATCCATAGTCTTTTTGTGGCTGACAAGCTCACTCTTTTCTTTGCCTCGTTACTGCAGCTGTCGGAGGTCTGCACCCCTGCCTGGAAAACATGAGCAGCAGATAGAAAGCAATCCTAGCAAAAATCTGCATCATTCATGCGTAATCAGACAATGCTTGGGAGATTTACAAAGGAGGGAGGGAGGAGGAGAAAACTTACAGTGCTGCAATCATTTACATTATCTTTAGTTGCTTTGCAAGTGTCACTTTTAGATTTAAAATGCACTAAGTATAATTTTCATATATAACTTTGTAAGCACTTTAGCTTGATTGGGTTTTAATTTGCATCCTGCTGTGACCAAGTAACATTTGGCAAATAGACCATGTCTGTTTATAACACAGACCTCCATTTTGTCTTGGTAGTACCGTATACATTGCATACTTTTAACTTAAAAGCAAACTCTTGTATTGCAGCTTACTGCTTACATCAAAGATTCTCTCCACAGCTCATCCTGGCTGCTTTGCTCAGCTCAGTCCACACCTAACACCCAGGATGGCACTGCGATACTACTGCAGGGAAGCCACTAGGTGTAGGTGCAGGCAATCACTGCTTTACACATTTCTGCTCAATGATCCTGGAGGAAGATACACAGGCAGCTCTTTTGAGGCACTGCATTCTTGTAATTCTTCTGAGGAAAGCTTTGAATGACTGCTGACTTAATCCAAAACACACTTTTGGGTGATTTGGTATATCGCTGGGTTTCATTCGGAGCCATCTTGTGCTGACATTTGAGTCCTGTAGCAAGCACAGGAGCCAACCCCCAAGAGCCAAGATCAAAATCCCAACTTCATACATATGCACGTTGGTGCTCTTCCACTGACAGTGCCTATAGTTCTGCAGTGTGCTTAACCTGTAAACAAGCCTGATGATCCAAACTGTTTTAGCACTTTCAGGATCACATACATCAACAAGAGTATTGCAGTTCTGTTTGCATACATAAAGGGGAAGGTAAAAATCTTGAATTCTTACCCGCCCATCTTCAAAGGTTCCAGAATATTTAGGTTAGAGACAGTAGCTGTCTACTATGCAGCAAGTTCTCTCTCCAAGCACATTTTAAGATTTGTCCATTTTTTTTACTACTCCTGCTACTTAAAATTTCATCTTCTCTTACTTGATGACAGGAAAGTTTTGATGTAACAGCGGATCTATAATAACTTCCCTACCAACAAAGTTCACACTGATGATGACTGGGTGCTCACAAATCCATGCAGTAAAAAAATAAAAGGATATTTACAAACATTATATTTAGTGCAAGAAGGAGAAAGATCAGACTCCTATTGCTACAGTAAGGGTATTTTAATGCAAAATCTGAAAGAAAGACTACATACCAGCCGTTAGCATTTTAAATATGTTTATTCAGCAGCTATTACAATCAGCCTCCAAAAAACTGGAGTCCCCTTTTGTTTCTGAACCGTGTCAAGTGACAGAAATGCCTGCTAGGAACATGGAAGAAGCTACGCGGTGCACTCCCTTCTGAGAAACAGACATATCTAAGAGGGATTAATCTCTTTGAAAAGGCAAAATATAAATATATACACTCTAAATCCACAACAACAGTTGAAACGCACTACGTTAATTCAAGTGGGATAAGAGTGAACAAATCCAGATCATGTAAACTGCAGCCATATAATATCTCTGCGTCTTCTCAAATCCTTTCCAGTTTCGGTTTACATCCTGTGATCTGCCTATCGCAGAGTTGAAATACAGAAGCATAGAAGTGTTGAAGTGTTGAATCTCAGGGGCTGTGCACAGGAACAGGAACTGGGGTGATACGCTGTTCTCTACACACTGCTCAAGGCATCCACGCCAGGAAGAACCTTACCTGTGAGAAGTTGAGAAATTGCAATAAAATTAAGAAGAGAAGTATTTGGCTTTATGCTTACAACTGCAACATTTACATATATTTAAGAAACAAACAAAACCCCAGAAAACCACCTCAAACTATAGGTCATATTGTTTTTACATGCATTCCTGCTGATGTTTGTGGCTATCACGACATACGGGTTAAACTTTTCCACATGGTAAATATCCAAATATCCACATGGTGAGTATCCAGTGCATATCTGCAGACAGATTCTTAACAGCCCACAATCATCAGTTAATGGTAACGGTATGTTTCTGTCCAAGTTCCTGCTAGAGTCAGATCCAAATACTTTAAGATAGTCTTCCATTAAGTTTGATGGCAAACAGATTTTTGATAGGATCTGGGAAGTTGCTGCATACTTCCTTTAATCCCTAGCAGCATGTAGATAGCATTTTGGAGCATGGTGGAAATTTAATGAATGAATGAAGAAAAATAAACAAGACCTTCTACAAGACTTGAGTCTTCTACTGTGACTACAGCATCTGTGTCCAGATAATCATCACAATGGGCAAGATGCTCATCTTTGGGTAGGGGTCCCCAAATTACTGAAGTGCAATGTTTTCTCAAGCATCTTCTTAGCTTTTTGTTGTCCTTCTTTGATAATGAAGAACATAGGTTTTTTTTTTTTTTTTTTTTAAATCTTCAGAAGCTTCTCTAATTAGCTAGACTTCCGTTACATTTAAAAGATCACACACAAGCCCACATTTTGGGCCAAAACTTAGACGATTTTGTCCTTTTGAATAAATCAGTTGCACAGTGCTTCCTTCTAGCCATCTGCATTCTTTCCCCTTACCACCACTCCCTAGGCAACAGAAACAAAAGCTCTGTCTCACATACAACTGCTGGAAACCAACAGCTGCAATGCAGTTTATTGCAGTTTCTCTTCTACAGAGAAGCTGACAGTATTAGATACTTTACATGTATTGGGAAACAGATAATTACCAGAGGAAATGAAAACTCATTTAGAGAACAATGTAACTCATTGGAAGAACTCTGTAAATCCTCACCATTTTGGATTCTAAGTACTCTTGTGCAGGTTTGTTAAATGATCGCTAGAGGGCTCCCCAAACCAGAGGATTTCCAACAATGCTCTCAAAAGGAAGCTTCTAACCAAAATCTGAAATTATTCTGATCCCTAACTCAAACTGAGCATTGCAAACAGTCTGGGTAGCACGTCTCAGAGAATCATCGATAAACAAAGAGCCTGCTCTGAAAGCTGTACTGCTTTCTATTCCAGCTTTTACTGCTGGGTGGGAGTGGCAGTCTATGCTCTTTGCAGGAATGATCCATTTTCTTTCCTCTTCCGCTAGGGGGACAAAATAAGACCTAGGAGGATCTTATGTGCAACTCCATTCGTTGAAACAGAGAGGACAGTTATTCTGTTGTTGTGCCTTCCTGAATATCAACACAAGGCAGAGCACCCAGAACTACCTAATTTGCTCAAGCAAGTCAACACGAAAGAGCAATTACCCTCTAGCAGTTCCAGGCTGGCACCACCTCCAGTGCTAACATGGCTAACTTTATCTTCAGTATTCCACTTCGCACAGCATGTAGCAGTATCTCCACCACCTGTAGTCCAAGAAAGAAAGAAAAAAAAAAAAAAAATCAGCAATGCAAGAAATTGAATTTGTTTAGCTTAAGGGACAGCCTTGCTACAGGCTGGTGGTGCCCCCAAATCCTCAGCGTTAGTTCATACAGCAGTTTTTAAAGTCATGTCTGCAAGCTAAAGGGGAGATGAAAACATTACTGTACAAGAACGATTTGCCAACTGTTTTTCCACGTGGTATTTAGCAGGCACAAACTTACTCACTGCTTTTATAAAGACAAAAACAAACATGTGCAACTACTTACCAATAATGGTGATGCATCCCTTTCCAGTTACTTCCACCACTTTGTCCATCAAGGCTTTGGTTCCTTTGGAGAACTTGTCCCATTCAAAGACTCCAACTGGACCATTCCACACTATTTGTTTGGCCCTTCCCACAACTTCAACAAACTTCTTAACGCTTTCAGGGCCACAATCCAAGCCCTATGACAAGTAAGAGAATTCAGAGATAAGCTTTTTGGCAACTCTCATCTAGGATCACCAATGCCTTATGGATGGGATCCTCAAATGCTTTCCTCCCCTCCTCTTTCATTTCACACTGAAGTTAATAAGGCCCTTGGAAGGCCTGACAGTAGTGGTTCTGCACCCTCAAATTTGCTGCTAGTTTAGAAACAACAGACTAGTCGGAAGGCAAGAGTTTCTCTAGCCACTGAATACTAAGGAATAGAGATTTGCCAGAAGCTGCTTCTGTGGGGTGGAGTCTGGTGTGGTATTTGTATCTCGAGTACAAATAAGTCATTAAAAAAAAAAAGTCAGATGTATGAAGCCTTGCTTAGCAACTTTTGCCACCTCTAATTAAATTCAGGTCAAATAGAAGGGACTTTAACACTTCATTCAGAACTGAAAGTTTTAGAGGAATTTTGCTGTTTTAATCCAAATCCCACAAAAGCTACTTTAAGACTTAAAATTGTATCAGGAAAAACCACAGGGTTTTCATTTTATGAACCAAAATATTTTGTGTGGCTAGACTGCCTTCAGAAACATTTGCAAAGGATCACAATTACTCTTTTAATTCCTCTAAGAAGTGTTTTTCTCACCCCAGTGCTCCCTGTTACTTTTTCTAGTCCCTCGTCTATTAAAACCTACCATCCAGCCAGCAGGAATGCCCGAAGCCACTGTGGCTTCCCCAGTCTGTGCATGCTCATCAAATTTGTCTGCAGTGATGAAGTCAACTGGCAAAGTAATCTTCACACCATTCTTCTCTGCCTTGGCCATCAGGTCCTTGACAATTTTTGATCCCTCTTCATCAAACAGAGAGTTGCCAATCTACAAAAAAAATATGTGGGGGAAAATAAAAGAAGCATCTGTTTAGCTACTGGTCATTATATATGAGATGAACAGTAGTCAAACCATACCATTCAGACAGCAATTCTGGAGAGCTGTATTAGAGCACTAAGACATACACAGCAAGCCAATTTTTGCAAACAGATTGTCGAGCAATTTCTGGGTGCTCCCTACTCTCTATAGAGTATACTCTCTCTCTCTCTCTACATATATATTATGGGTCATCCTTTATTAGAAGCAGACAAAGAATTCCTCTTTTCATACCTGCATGTTGTTTAACACTTTGAGAAAGGTGAACGCCATTCCACCACCAATGATCATCTCGTTGACCTTATCTAACATGTTACTGATCAGCTGGATCTTATCCTGAACTTTAGCTCTAGAAAAGAAAAAAGGAAAGAATGAACAGTGTAGTCACTGCCCAGACTCCTCAGGTAGACCTTACTCTGTCTTTAATTACGACAGAACAAAGCCTCACCAAGGACTTATTGTATAAAGTGGAATTTTTCCAACTGCTATTCAGTAATGGCAACACTCAGATATTGCAAGGTCATTCTGAGAGAATGATTCAACAAAGTAGTTATGGGGAGTGGGCAGAAAGAATTCGGCAACTCAGCAAGCCAGCATTAAACAGTATCTGACAAGGACACTATTTAGCCTTCAGTTTCTCTGCTATTTAAATACAAAATTAGCTTGGCACTTTTTGACTATCGAGCAACACACAGCAGGGATCAGAGCGCTGCCGTTCACAACTACTGTCCAAGTCTAGATCCATTGCACCAGTGGATCTCTACCGCAGGCCAAACTCCTGTGATCAGTTCAGGTCGCATACCCAAACTCACAACACAGATTCAAACTACTAGGATGAACTGCTCAGCCCAAAAGCAAATGGCCACTTCTAGCACAAGATATGAATGATAATGGATTAACAATGCCACACTCACTTTCTGTGGGAGTGGCAAGAGGCAGCAGTAAATAGACAAATCATTCCTCTTCTGTGCCACATGTTACCTAAAAGTGAGCTTCATAAAGGCCTTAGGAAATTACTCAAGGCAAAACTTTGGCTGGTACTCAAGAGACTTGCATTACATCCTCAGTTTGGCTCTGCCTTACTTGATGACATTATACAAAACCATTTCCTTATCTTCCCTTAGATAACTCATCTCTAAAACAATGATAATGACACAAATTTCATTAATAAAACACTTTCAGACCTAATCATTAAGAATACATATTGCCTCTACCATCCTAACCTTAATAACTGTGGAGAGCGCTGGTGTGAATCAGCCTCCAGCACCAGTTTAAGCAGTGAAGTTGCAAACACTGCCACACTGTGGGAACTGTATGATAAAGGACTGACAGGGTGTACAGACCCAAGGCAAAAACCTGCAGGATGCATCCTCCTTTGTGCAGCTCCAGGCAAAAGAAATGTGAAAGCAGATTAGATTTTCTTTCCTTTGTGCACAATCCTACTTCTAGTGCTGAAATTATTTCCCTGCACAGGACTTTTGTTTTCCAGCACAGTTCATTTTCACCTCACTTATTAACGTAGTTGTCCTCAGTTCATATTCTGAGTCCGGTTTTGTTATACGTAAGCAGTAGCCAATCCACACCTGAACCACATGCAACTCTAAATCTTGGAAAGGTAGTAATGAAAAGCAAACACTACTCACTGTAATCAAGATCATGGAAACGTTTAAAGTTTGATGCGAGAAGTGAGTATTACTTCTTTAAAAGCATGTTTATGGGTACAAAGAGCAGGAATAAGCCACATACTTTTATCATCGAGGAAATGCTATGGTGTCCAAGCTTTGTGTTACTGTTCAAAGTATTTAAATTCACCTGACAAACTGAAACACTTATTTCTACATGCAGACAAGACATTTGGTGTTGCTCCTTCAATTCTTTGTACACTAGCTGCTGCTAAGAGTAGGGGCCCAGCCAGCTACAGTAGGTCACCACTGCATTATGACAGACCGTGTCAATTTACACAGTGCTGAGCTTGCAGGATGCTTGTACTCTGAACCGTGGAGGAAAGGTCACTGACAGTGTTTCAGGGCCATCATGTGTATCAGCTCTTCTGGGTCAACTGTACAGCAAACTGCTGTGGACTGTCCCTTATTTAGGGAATGTAAGCAATCGCAAGATATGATGAGCAGACTCAATCATCACAAGGGTGGACACAGTAAGCTAGCCTTCAAATAATCTATAGAGATTTCAGGAATTACCTACAAATCTGAACTGTAGGTACAGTTCAAAGGAAAGCACTTGTTTGAACAAAGCCAGAAGAACTCATCATTTATTCCAGACGTGTTAAAGAAAAATAAGTATGGGCATAGTAGGTATGTTCTTGAGTCTTACCCTCCAAGAATTGCTAAGAAGGGTCTCTCTGGACTCTCAAGGGCCTTTGCAAAATAATCCAGTTCCTTCTTCATCAGGAAGCCAGCAGCCTTCTGAGGAAGATGAACACCTACCATGGAGCTGTAGAATAGAGTGAGGAAAGGAAAAAATGTTGCATCATTAACAACCAAAAAAGTGAAAACAAGTCTTAAGAGGCTCAGCTGTCTCCTGCTCTCAGGGAGAAACTTTAAACCACATACACTATAGACAACTACCTCCGCTAAGTACATCACTCAGGAACAAATACAACAGAACAATAACAAGATAGCCTCAAAAAGCTAAACTTCAGTGAGGACAAAGCTTGTTTTTCCACAGCAGGCATCATTCTGCAGTTCTGCCTATGGAATGAAAACAGATACATACCTGTGAGCACGGTGGGCAGTTCCGAAAGCATCATTGACATAAACATCTCCCAGTTTAGAAAGAGAGGCTCTGAAAGCCTCCACTTTTGCAGCATCAGCTTTGATCTAAAAAGAAAAAGAATGACACGTTTGTGCTACTCACACAAAACTAAAGTGAAATTCAATAATTTATAAGCAATGGGCTTCTAAACCCAAAGCAAAGAAAGATCAGCTGGAGAAATTCAACTGTTCATCCTGTATGTCTTTATTTCAATGCTCTTTACCCGTCCAATAGGAACAACAGAGATGTTTAAATGGTTTTTACTCTGTATTAAACTCTGAGAGCTTACTGAGGACCATTCCCATTTCTAAGTGCATCAGTAAAGCAGGCATGGACTTTTGCTCTCTCTCTTTCTTTTGCAACCTTTTGCTCTCTCCAACAGATTTCTGCTTAGATGAGGTGAACACAGGTAACACAAAAGGTATGCGAGAGAAGTTAGTGCTGAGATGAGACAAAACTCATTCACAGCCATTTACTGAACAAAGAAAGCGTGGTCTCTAAGCACGACAGGTAAAAACAATACGCTGAAGGATTCGTTTTGCATCATTGGACTGAGGATTAACTTATTTATAAGTTAATTTAACTTAGCCTGCACACTACAACAGACCAGTGACAACAGTCAACATAGGAACACTGGAGATGAGCTTAGCACGTAGTGGGCAAGAACAGACATCTCTGTTAAGGGACCTTCTCCAGCATCCAGGCATCCTACCAATTCCTGAATGGGATGGCTCGAGTAGTTCAGCTTTGCGTGCCCTCTTATTCACACAGCCTAAGCAGAACACAAGCTAAAGGGACTACACAGATTCTGTAACAATGCTAGAATTGTTCCTTCACTTGTAAAATTGTCTGGCTGTACAAAAAGAGACAAAATGCTCCCATTAAAGCCAGTAACATCTGTGAGCACAACATGAGGGACTCTGAATGAAGGAACCACTGCCACTTGATTTGCTTTGGACAGACATTTTCTGAGAACCAGTTGATAACCCACAAACTTGTATCTGGTCACCCCTTCCCTTCCCTATAGGCAGGACATGATAGTTAGGATGAGAAACTCATCTGTCAGCAGTACCTTTCCACGTTGCCCAGCTGCAACACATGCTTCTGTATGCATACTAGTGTACAAAATGAAGGGACTGTTTCTCAAACCAAATTAAGTTTGTGTTCCATTCTTCTCCCTGCCACTGCAGTGGCTTTCAGTTACACATGACTGTGGTTAACTTCCAGCTTGCTCAATTTCCTATTTTCATCTGCACAGGCTTGCTAAGCTACTCTGGGCTATTTTCTTAAGCTACTGGATTCCTGTATCAGCCCCTAAAGGGCACCACACGGTGTCAGCATTCCCCTCCATGCACTGAATATGAAAGGAGCCAAAACCTGTGTAAAGTCACCAGGGTCACTATCGCTAAGAAAAGCAGCTGTCTGGAGCAAACGTTCTTCCTGACCTTCAAGCAAATGTCAGAGGTACAAGGCAGCCTGGTTCTTGATGGCTACTGTAAGAGCAGACAGGCTTATAACAGGGTTTGGTCATTCCTATGTGGCAGAACATTTAATCAGCACATTAAAAAATTAGCCAAAGAGACAAAATTGAAACATTCACTAGAATTATGTTCCAGACATCTCCAAGTCTAATAAGCAGCAACCAGTTTCCTGGACAGCCCTATTTCACTCTTTTTATGGACTACAGCATCCCTGACAATCATTTACAGCCTTTCTCTTAAGCTGTTTCATCTTAGATATTCAATGCATTTGAGTTAGACTTCTCCACTGCATTGTACAGGTGATCAGACTTGTTGAACAAAGGCTCTCTGGTTCTCTTCTGAGAGTGAATTCATAAACAGCATTTTGAACGAGCAGCTAGTTCATCATCAATCCGCTACAACCAAGGTACTAAGACCAGAGGAGGCATACACAGAACCTAGACTTGAAGTTTCACCTTGTTCCCTGAAGCATCCTTCCCTTTCCCTTCTTCTTCTACGTGAAATCGGAGGTTCTCTAGCAGGATGACGGAGCCATTTGCAGGATTAGCACAGGCCTTCTCCACCTCAGGACCAACACAATCCTTCAGGAATGAGACCTCCCTGCAAAGACAAGATACACACTGTCATCCCACAAGTGACTCTCCTTCCAAAAGGAAAGCATCCAGGTCCACTCAGAGGGAGGGACTGATGCTTGCTGAACTGCTCTGGTACTTCACCTGCCCAAGAGAGCTTTAAGCTCTACAGCTACTGGAGCCAAGGAGAACTTGTCAGGCATGGGAACTCCATCCGGGCGGCCCAGGTGACTCATCAAAACCACTGACTTGGCTCCATGGTCCAAGCAGTGCTTGATGGTAGGGACAGCTGCCTTGATTCTGGAACGGCAGAGAAAAACAAATGAAAAAGGATTCAGCTAGAATTTACCATGCAAGCCTACTTAGTAATCACTTACACAAGAGCCCTCAAAGTTGTTCTTCAAAAAGGTAACGGAGAACACAAGAGCTGGGTAGAATGATCACTTAGGTCCATTCTGCATCTCATGTTCATACAGTCCAGTGTACTTTTAAAGACAGCAGGCCACCACTACATCCCTAAAAGGGATATGGGCTTCTCAGCAACCTACACTTGCTAGGACAAACATCTAGGACAGCTGCCCTGGTGCTAACCCAACCTATTCCCTTCCCAGGGAAAGTGACAATCCCTGTAGCACAGTCATTATGCATTGCACACCAAATAATTTCCCTATCCCGGTGTGTTTTCAGGTTTTCTGCTGTGATCTTCCATGATATGTAGGAGATGGAAGTAAAACGTACCTGTCATCCAAATTCTGCTGATTGCTCATAGCTAAAAACGGTCAGGAAGCATATGAATATTACTGGGTTCCTGATCTAGTCACTGATACTGAATCAATAGGAGAAATGATGAGAATGCTGACCAGTGGTGAACAAAACCATTATCTGCCTACAAATGATGGACAAGCAAGATAAAAAGACATTGTATATCCCTGTTTCTAAGCCCTATATCTTCATATGCTGCTCCAGAACAACTATGCTGATGTAAACCAAGTTAACAGAGGGTAAGGAGGGCAGAAAGTCTTCTGGATACTACCATCAAGGACAGCAATCAGAGCCAAAGAGACATATGGCCGTAACGTGGCCATAATGCTGCAATCATACTTCAAAAATAAAGGTTAGGACCCATACAGTTAAGTGATATTTTTATGTGCTCTCTACAGGAGCTACAGTGAGAAGCTCTGTAGTATGTGTTGTTTGCAAACAGCTGCAGAAGCATTTAAATAACCATTCTGAGTCACCTTTAATACTCTGGTAACAGCAGTGACAGTGTAATCATGGTACCGTTGCAGGTACTGCTAACAGAACTGGGTTAAAATGAGAGAGAAAATGGACTTTGGGCCTTCATTTTGGATGGAAATTGGGTCTCACCTTTGATTGTTGGTTATTTTGTGATCCTTCATTGGAACATTGAAGTCAACCCTAAAAAAAAGCAGAAAACAAAGATTTCTTTTACAAAGAATGACGGAACCTGAAGGTAAAGAGGCTGCCTGGAAATGCAATATCATTAGAGTCAAGTTTTCAGTTGCTTCGTGCACAAGCTGGGTTACAAAGACCAGTACTTCATTGGCCATTTATTCTTGTGCCGACAGTACAACTGGAGGACGAGCACCAGGCTGCATACCATCAGTACAACCCAACTCTCACCACCACAGCAGCGACGATGAAAATAAAACCGAGGCTGAAAGAGCTCCCCCTCACTTCTCCTTTTAAAACCCATGCTCTCAGATCGCCGAGTGGGAGCTTTACTGTTCTTTGCAGCTCTGATCTCTCTGGAGCCGAGCGCTACAACTTGCTACATCCCCACGGGAAGATCCTACCTAGACGGAGAGGTAACTTTCCCTACACGCGCCAGAGAAAAGGATGAAAGGGGAGGAGTTTCGCCAGCCCTCTCTGGCTAGCGTACCTTGCGCCCACGTGGTGAGCGGCAGGAAGCCGGTTGTGTAACAGCTCAGGGCAGAAATTATTCACACAGCAGCTTCTCTCCTCCCCGACTCACGCAGGGGACGCGTGGCCCAGGCACGGCGCTGAGCAGCACCATCTTTTCCTCCCGGGGAGGAAGGCACTGCCGCACCGACTGTAGCGGAGGATCAGACTGAGTCAAACACTATGTTGCGGTTTACCCTTCGTTATTCCACATCTGCATCAAAAACACCCCAATTGAGCAGTTTTCCTGCAATTTTCTTCCTGCCTGCTCGACACGGAGCCATAGGGGAAGCCGCCAGCAAAGCGGGAGGCGATGAGCAGAAATAAATTGATCTGGCAGCCCACGGCACAGTGGACTAATTCTACGGGGCGGGCAGAAGAGCGCCATTCCCGTGCTATTATTTTGATAGGGGGTGTAACAGAACAGTTACCGACCCCAGCAGCGCCGAGAGCACCGGGCACTCCCCGAGGCAGCGCGGCGGGCAGCAGCACAGCGCCGGGTCCCCTCGGCCACGGCCCCGAGCAGCCCTCCGCGCCGCGGCTCGGCAGCGCCCCCCGCGCGGAGCTTCAGCGCGCCCCAAGCAGCAAAGGAGCGCGTGCTGCAGAGCCACCGGGAAGCGCCCGGCGGCCGCAGCGCGCCTCTCGTCGCGAAGCACACAGATACGCTACCGCGTCCGGGGCCTCTCCATCCCCGCGGCCCGCACGGGGTGCGGCCGACTTCAAGGGCAGCTTCCCGCTGCCCGGCCGCTCACCTCATGACGACCCGCTTGCCCTTCACATCCACCTTGTCCAGGGTGAGCTTGTTGGAGAGAGACATGATTACCGCCGGTCGCCGCTACCGTCCGTACCCTACCACCGCCGCCCGCGCTCTGCCGTGCTACCCGTCCGCGCCGCCGCTACGCCGGCCGTCTCGTTCGCGCCCGCTGCTGATTGGACCCGCGAGGCCCGCGACGTGCTCCTATTGGACGAGCTTCCCGCCCGTCAGCCATCCGCCCGCCCCCGCTAGAGGCCGCGCTGCGGCTGAGGCCTGGTCACGTCCCGCACGGAGTCGCCGCCGCGTGAGGGCGGCGCGGGGTGAGAAGGGACTTTGGGGCCGTTCGGCGCATCGTCGCGGGCCTCGTCCTCGGGGCACTGCGCTGAAATGAATCCCCTTTCGTTTCCAGTCTCATCGAAATGAATGCTTCCAGGTGTTATTTTAGGGCCAGTTCTACAGAAAGGGACAGGACGCGCCCGCGGCAGGGATCCTGGAGCTGCAGAGCTGCTGCGGTGTGGGCAGCCGTCTGTGTGCGCCGACCTGCAGCGCTCAGCTGGGACCGAAGGCCCGAGAGCAGAACCGATGGCCTGGTTTTACACGGCCCACACCGAGTCATCGTCTTCCACATAACTGTGGAAAACTGTCTTATCAGGGGATACGCTTTTCAGAAGTATGGTTTGACAAAAAAAATGGGCCTGTCTCACATGTTTGGAAAGCCAACAGTGCACCGCAGTGGGCTGCATGTTGTACAAGGAAGGTCATGGGCTCATGGCTTGGACTAACGTTTGCTGGCAGGTCGATGTGTTGCCGTTCTGACTCAACAGACGCTTGTGAGGAAGGGCTGATAGCAAGTTGAATGCTTGATCTTTGCTGCTCTGCTCTTTGCTGATGGCAGAGCTAAACATGGATGAACAGTCTGCAACGGAACAGCGAAAGCCAGAGGAAATAGAAAAAAAATGCACTTACGAGAAACCAAACATGAAGGTATGCAGACTCAAACATCCCATCTGCACCAGTGCTGGTGTAGAAGATGAGGAGTGGGAGCCCTGCAGTGTGAGAGTTGTCCGAAGGCTCCGAGAAGGCTGGACAGGCCTCAAGGCAGGTCAGAAACATCCATTCAGCCACGTTATTTGGCAATCCCCATGGCATTATCCATAACTTTAAGTCCCAGGCTGGGTTCAAATTAAAATAGCTCAGCTAACGGTCTCAATATTCACTGCAAAGTAAATTTAGATTGGATCCAAGGGTCCCTCCTGTGAGTGCTAATTAGTAAACCCACGCTGAGCTTCCAGTGGCCAGCAGGGTTCTTGTGAAACAGAGGCCAGAGTGCAGCGCTGGTGTCACCAGTAGGCTGGGCAGCCCAGCACTTCTGATGCTGAAGTGATGCTCACCATGGCCCAACAAGCAAATTCTGAACCGGTCCCGAATCCAGCTTTCCCAGAGTCCAGATTTCCTTTCCTCAGTACAGGAATTCATTCAGTACTACAAGGCCTTCTATTGCAAAGCTTGCGTGCCATCTCTTAGCAGTAAAAAAGCATGAAGGAGAAATGTCATAGTGCATGGCATGCACACGGTAACCCGAGCACCCGCAGTAATACAAGATGCAAGGCGGTTTTATAGCAAAGCTGCTCGAGGAGAGGGGGCAGTGAGACACTTGTGAGCCCTCAGTTAGCAGAGGGCGGTCAGGAATGAAGGACTCCACGAGTCATTCTGACTGAATTTGGAAAGAATCGGATAGTAAAAATACCTCAAAACTATTTCCAACATAGAAGTGAAATACAGGAATAGAAGTATAGGAACAGTCCATGCGCTTCCAGTGCAGTGTCCCACAGGGATAAGAATAATAGAAAACAACCAATAAAATGCGACTCGGTCAGACTAACTCCACTATAAATACATATAGTAGGCCAGTACTGTGTGATGTCTTCAATAATCTGAAATGAGGAGCTTAGTGCAGCTATAAGGGTCTGTTGTTCTGGGCATCGCTGCAGCCATCGCTTGTAAGACGGACTGAGGTTTTATGTTGGCTTGTTTCATTCTCCACTTGTTAGGAAGAAGGTAGGAGGGAGAAGAGGGAGGAAGTCACGTCAGAATTGGGGGAGGGAGAATATAATTTCAGATGGCAAATGGCCGGGAAGATGTGCGCTGTAAGGGAATTAAAGAAAGGAGGAGCGTTACAGATGTGCGTTCACGACTCAGAGCTCATTTCCACGTTTGAGTCACCTCTCTGTCCTTCCCACCCGTTGTGAAAGATCTGGAATTACACTGCAAATATTGAAAGAAAAAAAGCCCGTGCAAACAGTTCCAAACCTGTGCTTTTAAAGCGACTGACGCGAGGAGCGCGGGAGGGCAAAGGGTAGGTAAATTAAGGTAAAAAAAAGGAAATGAGGATGTGGCGTGACCAGCTGGGAAGTCATTGCTGAGAATACAAAACAGAAACTCTGCTTTACACAGGCACAGCCATCATCTGCACCGCCCTGCAGGGCTCAGCAGGACTCACAGGACAGCAGTTTTGTAGGGAAGCCACGAGGGCATTTTTTAACTTCCTCCCTGAAATGGAAGATGCTCAGGAAGGAATCTGAGCTGCACCTTTATCTGTTAAGCATCTGTTTAAATCTGTTTAACAGCCAGCTGCCGTGTTTTGCTCTTGACATTTACTACTGCCTAACCAAACCGAAAAGGGATAACAAACCAGTTTAACAGTCAGGAAATAAAATCCCCACTGATCGCCCCCAATAGCTTTGTCATCGATTGGACAGCAAACAGAATGAAGGTTACTGTGCAGTTAGGAATGCGGAGTGGACCGGCAGAAGCACGGCCTTCCCCGGCTCTTAGTGAGCCCAGGAGGCGCTCCCAGCAGCCGGACTGCAGCAGGTGCCGCTTCCAGACGTTGTAATGAGCAGGGCCCCCTCGGGGAAGTAGCAGTACTAAGTGCCAGCAAGGAGCAACGAAAAGGTTCCTTCCTCCCCAAACACTGCTGGGTGCTCCTTCTTTGTTCTTTGCCTAATCCTTTTCACTTTGTTTTCCGCTCTGCTTTACTGTGCTCTCGTATATTTCTTTAACTGGTCTCCAACTTTGTGACGTGATGTCTGCTGTGGTAATTTGTTAATGGCTCACAAACTGCTGAGCACTGAAAGAATGGTCCTTTTCGCCTCAGTTTCTCTTACCTCCTTAATGAGGACAGTCGCTGTGAGCACAAACCAAAGTCCACGTAGCTGGGGCAGGCAGGCTGTGGAAGCACGGGATACAACAGAGGAGAAAGAAGGCAGCACTGATTTCCATCTGCTGCTTTTACCTCGTGAAACTGGTAATGGGAGACTACTCTGCTGCTCTGGCAGATAAGGCCTCTCTGACAAAGACACTGTTATTTGCAGCCTGTTCTCCGTTCCCTGGAGACGCCCATT
The DNA here is from genome assembly GCA_002909625.1 of Bambusicola thoracicus. Classification (NCBI taxonomy): domain Eukaryota; kingdom Metazoa; phylum Chordata; class Aves; order Galliformes; family Phasianidae; genus Bambusicola; species Bambusicola thoracicus. The sequence goes on from PPHD01000085.1 coordinate 69,112, forward strand.
GAGTTCAGTGGCTGAACTGAAGCATTTTACAGCAAGGAACGCTCTTCCATTTCTCGGAAGTATCGGCCGACCACAGCTCTGAGCAGAATTCTCTACACAATTCCCCTCTCTTTCCGTGCATCTGGATGTGTATGCACACAGCTCTCAAGCTCTTGTTAAGCAGTTCATTTTAGCTATGCATTTAATGGCACACAAAAAGCCTTAACCCGATTCAGGAGTTTTCACTTGTGATCTGGTAGACATGATACAAATTCAGAGCTACTAAAATTAACCAGTCAAGTGAAAGGAAAAAAAAATAGCACTGACAGCAGCACAGCTCTGATATCAAAGAGATGCTGAATTCTGCCTCAAAGCCTGACCTGCAGGGCAATCAGACTGCTCTGCAAGGACACTTTCTAAAAGTGGTACTGGGAAAAAAAGACAGGGAAGAATGCATTTGACAGGAACTTAGCTATGCTAAAAGGATTAAAAACAAACAAACAAGGGTTGCTCTGAAAGTAATGCCTCCTGTTTTGTTCTGTTGGTTCACGATGTCAAGAGGCAGATGTTGGTGGGATGGCAGTAGGGGGGCAACCTTCCCAGCAGTATCCCGTTATGTTCTGTTGCCATGACAGATGGCAGCAGAGGGGCAGTCTGTAAATGGCATCTGACACCGAAGGGCTGATGAAGCAAAGGGGTGGAACTGAATTCCTCCATAGGGAAAAAAATGTCACCCATTGACACTGATCGGCACTTGCTGAAAGGTTATGGAGACCAAATAGTGGGTGTGAGCACAGTGAGGTGGTGGGTGATGCGTTTCAACAGTGGCGACACAGAAGATAGGAAAGGGGTGATCCTTCTGGATTTCCTGGAACCCAAACAAACCATCAACTCTGACCACTACACCACGCCTAAGCTGAAGGCTCCAACTTCCAGAGTCAGACCAGACCAGAGAAACCACCTTTCTCTTGCAACACAGAAACAGCAGGGTCCATACCAGTTTTTATCTGTTGTAGTTTCTGAGGAAAATAGGAGGCATTACTTTCAGAGCAAGGTATGTACTAAGGGAGGAGGCACAGGGGAGATATACGTTGTGCAGCATTGCATAAAAAGCCTCCTCAACATCTCCAAGTGAGACCAGCTCAGTGCTAGGCAAAAATGAGCTGAGGTGCCAGGGGGGAGAACAGATCTTTGAAGGATTCTGGAAGAGCAATCCAGAAAACCAGAAGAACTCTTCCAGGAAAACAATAAAATGGCACCATGGAACTCCGGGAAAATATGGGACTTCAGGCTTTGTACCCGTTTTCTATCCTGACAAATGGAAAGTAGAAGGCATCCTGGAGAGAACGCCAGCCAGAGAGCAGAGCCTGAGGACCAGCTGTACACTGGAGTAGAAAGGGCAGCTGGACAGAAGAGCTGAGAAGGGGGCTTTCTTCAGTTACCAGTCCTCATTGCTTCACGTACTGTTCAGGGTAATTCCTACACTGTTGCAGGGGATTTGTGCTGGATTTGTGCCCGGTCCAAGGAGCCTGGCCATCTCCACCACAGAAAGACAGGAGTGCTCACACTGAACTCTGCTCATAGGTTCCTGCCTGGCACTTTTCTTTGAGACGTGGTGCAATGGCCTAAATGACTGCACTTCAGCCAGACTCTTCTCAGCAGTAAAGGCAAAAAGGGCAAGAGGCAACAGGCACAAACTGAAACACAGGAGTTCCTGTTTCATCTCAACATAGGAAGGCTTTTTTTTCCTTCCTCTGCTCTAAGCAGCGGTGGAGATACTAAAAGATTTGACAGGACTCAGTACTGGGCAACCTGCTGTGGCTGACACCTGCTTGTTAGATTTGCACTTCTTGAGCTCCATTGACAATCTTCAGCAGCCTTCCAACCCCAACTGCTCTCATTCTATAATAATGTGATGCTCTTTATGTGAGGATTACTCCCCAGTTTCCCAGCTTTCACTACAACACACTTTTTCAGGTAGGCTGGGCATGCTGCTGAAGGTCATGCAGTTGAGTAGTGTTGGAAGCATATGTAAGAAAACCCTAATACTCATCCCTTAGCCAAATCAGGGAAAAAAACCAATACTGCTTCACCTTTCCAGTTTCAGAGTGCATTCTTACTTGGTGAAGATGAAAGGCCTTCAGGATCATCCTGTACACACACTTCAACCAGCTGCAGGGCAAACCCAACATCACCATGTCCCAGAGATGTCATGTGTTGCCCTTTAATTTAACAGTGTGGGAGAAGGGAAGGGAATAAATGTAGAGCAGCGAGCTGCAGAACCTGTGAAGTCAGCACACAAAGTATTTAAAGGAGATCACAGAAGAGAATTAAAGAAGTTGCCGGAAGTTACAGTTTTTATTATACAGTTTATAATTATCACTATAATGACGGAGGCACAATCTTAAAAGAAGAGGAATTACGAAACTGCCTTTTTCTCAATACAAAGAAGTGTAACAGTACTAAATTAACATTCCATAATAGCATTCTTTTCTCCATTCAAGTTTAAAGCATTAGGATGGATCTTGTTTTAAGCAACATCTGTAATAAATAAAATTGCTTGCTTTCATTGTGTTCTGCCAGCTTCACATTCTGCTTCGTTTAACATTTCAAGTGTCTACACTTTTAAAAGTTTATTGGTAAGATTTGGAGTGATGTTTAAAGCCTTAAGTGTATATATCTGTGTATTTAAATAAAACAGGTTTTATAAATAGGTACAGAAAACAAAACAAACAAGTAATACATCATTCCACTTGTAACTACGTTTCCAAGAGATACTTTAAATGCCTGAATTCAAACAGTCTACAAGAGGAGTAAGGGACTTACAGATGAAAACATTTACCTCCCACATTATTTCACTTGCACTGTACATTCAAACTGAACAATATTTTGGTTCTTCACTGTAAAGCACCTTGTAAGATATTTTAATCACAAGATAAGTTTCCTGCAAGTCAGTATTACACATTAGGCGAGTGGGAAGCAGGACTGGACAGACAAACTGTTCACAAAAGACCTGGATTCTGAATTCCTTAATCAGCTATGCGACGCTCAAATGCACCATGTACTGAATTCAAGCTCAAAGACATTTACAGACAGGTTTTCTTACGGAGGAAAACTGGATTGAAAAGGACCTCCAGGCTCAGTCCTGACCAGTGCTGTTAGCTAGAGGCATCACTTCATGTAAGCTTCTTTCAGCAGCTTGGTTTCTACCCATACCATTTCTAAAGATATCTTTTGAAAGAATGGAACAAATTCCTCATGCTGCTTTATCTTCCGAGCAGGAACGTGACCCTATGTAACTACTGTATCTCCTGCAGTAAGAGCATGATATCTGTCACTTACAGACCACATAGCAGGGGCTGGAGCAGCACCTGCAGCAGCGAAACTCACCTGAAAGAACATCAGGATTTGTCTTGTGTGTTCTTCGTGTGATTTAGGTGATCAGTTATCAGCAAAACTCAGACAATAATGTGCAAAACATTCCTTGTTTCATCTGAAAAATCTTGCTGAGAACAACACTGAGAATGAACATGGATTAACGAGACAACTGAAATCTTTGGAGATGGTTTACACAGCTTTAAAGCACAAAAAGCTGCTCGAGAGCATTCTGCTGGCCTTTAGCTAAGTATCCACTTTGAAAGAAATAGCTTTGTTGCTGAAAACTGAGAAAAACATCTCATGGAATGGCTTTGCAGTAGTGCATCTCAGAATTTCTTAACACAACATACACATACAACCCAATGGAAGTGCAAACCTGTACTCACGTGGAGATGTTAAGAGCCTAATTCTGAAACACAAATACTTTGTTTCTTAAATCAGTGGCAGCAATAAATGTTGCTGTCCTCGCCACAATATAAGAAGTATACCGATCCAGGAACAATGTAACAACCACCACAGCACGGTTCTCACTGCTGTTTTTACACACTGCTGTTTTTCCTGGTAGTCAAAAAAATAAAATAAAAAAGCTTTTGACTTCCAATGTGCACAATCTACGCATTCACATCAGACTAAGTTAAAAATTAGGCCATTACAGAGATCCCTCTCCTATTCTGAATTGGATATTACATTTCTAGTGGCACTATTTGGAATTACATGTTTACACCATTCATTGTATCTTATGATTTAATTCAACAGTACTGAACTTAATAATTGTTTTAGATTGCTGTCTCAGCACAGGATTTAAAAACAAGGTTTACTAAGTACCAAATAGGTAGCTAGCTACTGGGTGATGAACACCAACTTTAGTTCTCATTGAGAATATTTTTAATTTTAATGTTCACGACTAAAAGAACAAAACCTGCATTTTGAGATTTCAGTTCTGTAACAAATGAAGTTGGTCTGAATTCACAAAGCCCGAATCTGAACATCCCAAACTAAAAAAGGTTTGGATCAATGGAGCGGATTCTGGACCATTCCTGGCCCGCTTATCTCTACAGGCAACTGGTGTTAGTGCAGTATCTGAAAAATAATAAATTCTTTGATGAGGTCAGATATCCCCAGAGACTGAACTATAAATATTTTAAAGCTAGTCTGTGTGACACCAAACTATTCTGGCTTGTTTAAGGAGCGCTAGTCGGTTTTGGCAGTAAGCACTGGCTACATTGCTGCCTTTTTAAAAGCTAAGCGTTTCAGCGAACAGCACATCACATTCATATGCTCAGATGTTTGGTGCAAGAGATTGTGAGCCGAGAAAGAGCAAGCCTCCCAACCCATTCAATCTGCAAACACGCAGTCTTTGTAGGAGTGTACTGGGGCAAGGATGTATAGTGCTAAACCCGGGTATGATGTTAGGAAGCAATCACTGAATCTCTCACTCATCTGTCCAACACAGATGTTTTGAAACGAGGAGCAAGAAAAGTTGGAACCACACATTTATGAAAGAGACGGTGGCATTCGAGAGGAATGATTTCTGGTACAATGCAGGCTATGGAAACAAGAGCAGTCCTAGAAGTTTTTAAGTAAGGCACATCTATCTGCAAACACAGAACTTCCAGTATTTTACAAACACAGTAATTTGTAATCTTTTTAAACACAGTATTAAACTTGACTGTGTATAAAAGAAACCCGTTAAAAGGCTGGAACACACATTTCTGGCTCTTCAGTTTCCTTAATTGTATTTTGACATTCTGCCTAAAGATGCTGCACTTCAAGCTTCATGTAAACACAGCTCTGTTTGCAAGCTTCTGCCTCATTTTTTTGTTGTCTAGTTCATAAAAAGAAGTACACTAGAAGGCCACTAGAAATAAACTTATTTTCTACAGTAAAGAAGAAATACCTGTATAGATAAAAATTAAACCCCAGAAAGGCAGAAAAGCATCCGTAACAACATCCAGAAATGATCTTTGCTTGCACAAGCCTGTAGGCAGTTTTTAAGTTGTTTCGATTACTTTTCCATTTCGTTTCTTCCTTTCTCTTTTCCTTTTGGGGGAAGGGAGTCTTTCATAACGTCGTGTCATCGTCTTCTCCAAAATCTCCCACCAACAGTGAATGCTTATCTGGTTCATTAAGAACTATGCTGTTCACTGACCGCTTATCGGAAAAGAGAGAATTTATAGAGGCCCTACTGTAATTGATGATTCGATCCATTAAACTCAGCTTACGAGCGCCTGTCCCAGTCTCATCGATTCCAATATGGACACTGATTTCTGATGGGCTCTTCTGCTTCATTTGGCCCCGGGCCCGGAACTCGAGTTTCTCAGAACTTGGCTTCTGGTACCTAAAGAAAGGAAAAAACAGTAGAAGGCCAACATCCCTTGGGTTGAAGTAACACACACTAAAATATGGAAAGAAGCTAGCTTGTAAGTGCTATGATCATGCACCAGCCAGAGATTTATAGTACAGTTTACTATACAGTGATAGAAGTTTCAGATTTTGCAAAGCTACTATATAACAAGAAGTTAATTTAGTGCTTTTTGGCCAGGATACAGAACAGGTAAAGCAGACACGTACCACCCATTATTGAACTGCTTTACTGGTGCTGAGTGTCTGTAAAACATGCATCAGCAAAGCCTATCTACTGGGAGTGGACCACTGTAGCTAGCATTTAACAGCTCTGCTACTCTGCTTCCTCTGAAACCCTACGTGTTAAATGGACTGCAAAGAATACCATTCCAACTCCAGTGCTCCTAACTATGAAGCAAAGAACAAATTGTTCATTCTCAAATGCAGTTTGGTTTATGTGTCAACAATCCTCAATGCTGGTGCAGTGTGTGCAGCTGAATTGCCTTGAGAGACTCACTTTTCAGAAATCAGCATGTGCTGAGGTTTCTCCAATACATACAAAGGGCATTAAGGACCTTTAACTTTTGAACACTTTGGATTTTGCCAGTTCTCTTCGTGATAGAAATTACATTTTAAACACTGCTGTCTGAAACATTTTTGGGCTGACTACTCTTCTCAAGTAAAAAAGAAAACCCACTGCAGACCTGCAGAAGTTGTTCTTCAGGAAGTTTCACATGTCATAGTGTCATAGCCCCACATTCATTTTCTATCACTTAGAGAAGAAGGTCTGAATTTCAAATCTAATCTACAAATAACAACATTGTTTGTACTTACATCTTTAGCAGCAAAGAAGAAAGCACAACAGAAACAGAGGAGGCAGCCATTGCTGCAGACCCCATCCAGGGCTGCAAAACCAGACCAATGGGCATGAACACACCTAGAAAAAGAGAACTATAAGTTCAGGGCAGGAACATGGCATTCTCCAAGTACAAATCCAGTGTCTTCTGTAAAAACACAAAACTCCACATAAAATGTCTAATTTTAGTTCCATTTCAATTATATTTATGAATATAATATTAGTATAGTGTAAGATGAAAAATAATGTAAATATTTATATTCTACCTCAGGCAGAACACATAAGTGAATATATCTGAATATGTTGTTTATATAATATGAAATATAGAGGTAGACATGCCTTGCCAGCCTTCAGTAAAATGTTTGTTCACAAGGTCAGGCTCATGCAATGAGCAGTTTATTTTAAAGTCAGCTTTATGTGCTAAGTGCATCTATAATAGCTGTAATAAGAGAGAGGACAATGCACAAATACGTCACTGCACACTCTGCAGGCAAAGAACTCTGCACTTACTGTCAGTCAGAAACCAAGAAAATGGATTCTATTCCCTACAAAAAGTGCTTAGTCATTAGATGACAGCTATTTATATCTTTTTACCACAGGGAAACATTCACATACCAGCAGCTATGGGAACTCCAACAAGATTATAAATTAGAGCAAAGACAAAGTTGATCCGGATCCTTTTGACAGTCTTCCTTGATAAATCAATACTTGCTACCACATCCATCAAGTCATCCTGGAAGTTAACATTTATTGGGGATGTCAGAGATAAAAAGCATACACATGTAGCATAGCCATACTCCCAGTTTAAAGCTAACTACCATGCACTGGATGTTAGTAGACTATAGACTACATGTACTGAATTTTCTGTAGGTTGATCTATTGTGTCTGCATAGAGCTCATACAATTAACACCAATTTTATTCCAGACATCCCCACAACCCAAATGAACACACACAGCACCATCTATGCAGTATAGCTCTAGATGCTTACCTCTCTGTCAAGGAACTGTTGGTATGTGGGAAGAAGTGCCTATAACAGTGGAGATATTCTGATACGTTCCTTAAGTATAACTAACTATTGCCTAGTCACCTCACTTTTTAGTTCATTTGCCAACTCTCAAGCTCTAACTGCCCCCAGATTTATAGCCAGAAAATGAGGAAAGATTCCTTCACAGGACAAGTACACTACTGAACAAGCAAGACAATGACAATACCTAATTGTACTTGTTTATGAAGGTGCTACACCAACGCAATTGAAATGGTATCACACATTTTTCTTTCTTACCTTAATGAGAACCACATCAGCTGCCTCAATAGCTACATCAGTACCCGTGCCAATAGCAATTCCCACATTAGCCATAGCAAGTGCTGGGGAGTCATTGATACCATCTCCAACCATGGCCACTCGTTTTCCTTCATCCTGTAACTGCTTCACTTTGGCCACTTTATGAGAGGGAAGAACCTCTGCAAACACTTTAGAGATGCCAACCTATGGGGAGGGGTGGAGAGAGAGAACACAAGAATAGCTTTCCCACTAGCTATGACATCAGAGGCAGTAGTTTGTACTATAGAGGCTGAAACCGAAGTCATATTCATGAGGCAAAGACCAAACTCATCTGATATGAAAATAAGTCTCATTTCAAAGCTAACATTACTCCCACTCAAAAAGGATTCTTCAGTCCCCCCTTCTTATTCAGTTATACATTAACGTTTTTCACCACAGATCAGTTCTGCACTAGCCACATGCAGTAGCAGCATGACAGTGTCTGTTCTGTAAGTGGGACGTAGCAAGCTTCAAACCACAACACACGCATAAACTGCCTACCTGAGAGGCAATGGATCTTGCTGTTTTGCTGTTGTCACCAGTCATCAGAACAACTTCTAAGCCCATATTCTTCAAAGTGTAGACTGCCAGTTCAGCTTCTGGTTTTACAGTATCAGCAATAGCTATCAAGCCACACAGCACTCCTTAAAAACACAAAGGAGTTTGTAGTAAGTTGTGGAAATACAAGAAAAACTGTTCAGAACAGCAGCTGTGTAGCAAGATAAACAGCATGAGAACCAAGGACACCTCTAGAAGAAGAAAGAACAGCTCATGGCTCTGATTGGATAAGTGCCCGCATGAACTGTTGAAGAGTGTTTGTAGAATGCTCTGTTGACATGTAAAGGTGGATGGGAAAGTTGTAGGGGCAGATGGGAAAGCTAGAAAAAGAAAACTTGTGAAGGTATATAGGCGATGTGAGAATTTGTAATAAACAATTTGGATCGCTCAGATCTGAGTGTGCATCAGACGCTGCAGTAAGTTGGATTTTTTGGGGGAGGGAGGAGTGGTGGAAGGAAGGCAGTAACATTTTCTTTAGTAAGACCACTTCCAGAAACACTGATATTGACAACAAAAGGCTGAATATGAACAGCTATTGGGGCAGCAGTGTTTAAGGCCACAGAGTACAAACTGTCCAACAATAGGAGAATCGTTTTTTTTAACTCCTTTCTTCCACTTTGCTCTCCTTCAAGTCCTTACCTTAAATTCACACCTCCTACCAACTGAGAAGGGCAGGAAGAGGTTTTCTCATATGCAAATGTTTCAAAACTTAGCTAATCATGCCTTTTCATTCCATTAGTCTACTTCAGGTGTAACTGCTAAGGCATTACTACTTATCAGTTTCGGTTTAACCAGTGACTAATCAGCCTCTGAATGACGGAGACAGCAATGAACTTACCATCAACAGCTATGAGAACTGCTGTGCGACCTCTCCTCTCATGCTCAATCATGGCTTTGTCAACATCATTTTTAACAAGAAGGCCATTTCTATTCATCCATTCCCGGTTACCAATGAGAACAGAGTATTTTTGAGAAGTAACTGCGGCTGAAAGAAGAAAAACTCTTGCCATCGTACAGATAACAAGGAAGCTTCCTGCCAGCTAATCCTACCCATGCTGCTCTCTCAGTATGCACTAAAATATTAGTGAAGAATTTAAACAATATTGAAAGACTTCTTTTCCCATCAATCCATCTTTTCAGGTGTTCATGACAAGAACACTACTGACATTTCATCAGCAATAGGTAGTTACTACTTTGGTGGGTCAAGAATCACAGGTCATGGGGCAGTAAAGGAAAAAGTCTCTTTCTTGGTGCTTTTAATTTAATGTTCTAATACACTTCAAAGATCTAACAATGAGCTGCTCTTGACTGAAAAATAGTCAGATGTGCAAATAAACATGATTTTGGTTAGCAAACAGTGACTTGGGATGAAACTAGGAAGTAAAGAAAAGAGAGCTAAGAAACAATTCCCCCATGATTTTCCAACTCCATAGTTAATAACTTCAGTTGTACTTACAGCAACAGAATGTTTTTATCCAAATATCCTGATTGATGTGTGACCATGAAATAAAGGAATGGCCAACTCTATTTCATAGGTGACTTAATGCAAGCCCAGCTTTCGAGGACAGAAAGAAAATGAACCCATTCTTAAGGATCCTGACTAAGACCCAAAACCAAAAGTGTGTCTTGCAATACATTTAATCTATGAACTGGAGTCAGCTTACTTGGTAAGTCAGCATCAATAATCAGAGCAGGCTGCACTGATTCCTCCACGTGTTCCTCAACTTTTACAAGTGTCACATTTTTCATATTGTTTTCTTGAACCATTTTATTCTTCCTGTAGAGCAATGGTTCTATATTGGTGACTTTACAGCTAATGCCGCAGCCTGGTACTACTTGAAAATCTGTACATGTCCCAAGGGTTTCTGAACCCAGCTCCTTAAAAAAAAAAAAAAAAAAAAAAAAAAAATATATAGAAGAAGGCAACATTTACAAAATTCACAAGTTAAAGTGTAACCTAAGCAGGAGAGCAGAGAAACATTCCCAGTGGATCTAATATACGATCAAGGGGTTTACAATGGCCTCACAAATTTCAGTACTCCATTTGAATACATCAATCATTTTCTAAATGACTCAAGACTACTCATTAATTAATGCAGGAGAGGTTTATCTGTAATACAATTTTCCCTACACAATTTACCTTCTTGCAGTATTTTGTTATTGCTGCTCCGAGAGGATGTTCGCTATTACTCTCTGCAGTTCCCACAATTGCCAGCATTTTGTTATGTGGCAGTCGATTACTCTCCACTAGGTATTTCACACGCATCACTTCTGGAGTTCCATGAGTAATTGTACCCGTTTTGTCAAATACAACCACATTTACCTGCAGCAAAACAGGAAGACACCGCTCACTGAAAAAAGCTTTAACAGATAGCTAGCTTGGAAAACCTCATTTTTAATCAAACTTTCTAATATGCTACTAACAAAGATGTAGAAATGTGCTCAGGCAGGAAATGGCAAAATGCTATTGCTACCAGCCTTTAGAGTTTGCGTACAACGAACCCACATTTCTTACCTTATGTGCCATCTCTAATGGTTCTCCTCCTTTGATCAGTATGCCATTCTGAGCTCCTACTCCCGTACCAACCATCACAGCTGTTGGGGTTGCTAATCCCAGGGAACAGGGGCATGCAATGCACAAGACTGTGATAGAGGCTTGGAATGCAAAGCGGATTATCACTTCAGCTGCAGAAATGCTCTTATTGTAACCCTAGTGACAGAAATTCATTTTATTCACAAAAGAAATTCAGCAATGAAAACAATGCATTCAACTACACATCACCTTTGATGTAAAAAGGAAAAAGAAGTAAAAATTGCAAACAGGTGAGATGAAGTATTAAAACTGAAAGCACAGGAAAAATTATGCCATAGCTAAGATTAATTACGAAATTCACTACTACCTAAACTTCGTTATATACAGCATATTCTCATGACTTGTTTTATTGGTAAGACATTTTCATAAATAAGGACCACACTCTACGATAGCTCTTCTGAACTTTGATAAAACATACTTCATCAAGAGTTTATGCCATAAGAAAGCCACGAAGATTGTTCTCCTGCAATTAATACATTCTGACTGGAAATCTAGTCCACAAAAAAACCTGAGAGCTGAACAACCCCAAGGTACAAATCACGATTCTCATTCTCATCCTCCTCTGGCATTCACATGGAATATGAATTCCATTGATTTCAGAGGTGAATTTACACATAGCTATGCTAAGGAAACTGGAGCCTATAATGCAAGGGATTTTTTTTCTCCCCACAAAGAAGGAAATACTAAACCTTGACGTTTCCCAATTTTGTTTTTTTGTTTAGTTTTTAAAAACTAACTTTCAAGAGTTGATTAATTACTGAATATTCTGTACATGAAAATGTCACAGCGAAGTTACAGTTCAAAGCAGATATACATTACAGGGATGAAAATACTTTCATTTCATGCGTTCCCGCCCCACAGTGGCCTGCAAGAATAATCTAAAAATGGGACTGCTGCAGCCTAATAGATGTGTAGGCTTATTATACATGAAATATTTCAGAAGTCATTTAAGGAGATTGACTTACCAGAAAATATTTTTCTACTATTTCGAAATCCACAAATCCAATTATAATCCAGGCAAAGAGGGTAACCACGGAGACAACCACAATAAAAGGAACGAAGTAGCCACTAATTTTGTCTGCAAATTGTTGTATAGGAGCCTAGGAAGAAAAAACGAGCGTCAGCTCCATCAACACCATGCTTATTGCCTCCTATGCCTTCAGACATAAACATAATCATAAACAAATCTCAGCACATTTGGCAAACCATGCTTTGTAAATACGTATTTACTCTGTAAGATGAAGAGATTTGAAGCAGTGGATCATACTGAAGGTCTCATTCAGTAAAAAACAACAACAAACAAACAACAAACCAAAACCAAAATTCATGGTCCAGCTGCAATTCAAACCAAAACAACCTTAAACATTCTGCAAATGATTTGGTGTGCTGATGCCCAGCTACAACAAAACCCAAATGCTCAGGTTGATACTACTCTACCTTTGAAGTCTGGGCCTCCTCCACAAGTTTAACAATCTGAGAGAGAGTTGTGTCAGCTCCAACATGGGTTGCTGAGATCAGCAGCGATCCATTCTGATTAATGGAACCAGCAATAACTGTGTTGCCAGGCTTTTTAGTCACAGGCATCGCTTCACCTACGGAAAGATCAACAACAGACAACTGATGGAGCTTTATTAACAGAAATAACATTGCTGCTAACTACCAACTCTTATATTAAAAAAAAAAAAAAAAGTTTCAACTTTTCTTCTTCAGATTCATTTAAAAGAAAACAAAAACAGGTTTATGCTTGCAAACTAAACAGATGCTCACCTGTGATAAGAGATTCATCTACCATAGAGTGTCCTTCAATAACACGACCATCCACTGGGAATTTGCCTCCCGGCACCACCTTGACAACGTCCCCTCGCTGAACCAGTTCAACATCAACTTGCTCTTCACTGGAGAGTTTTTGAACAAGAGACTGTTAACTGAAGTTACCCAAGCAAAAGCACTATATGTAAAGTATAATTCCACTGTATGACACTGTTAACTTAAAGACTTTTACAGAGCAGCAAGCCTATCATATGTTAATTTACTTTCCAGCTGAGAAAATCCACTTCCTTACTAGCAAAGTTAATGAGATTCCAATAAAACAAATTGCAGTAGTGTTTACTTCTCCATATCTTAACATTTTCAAATACAAATCTGCCAGCAAATCTGAAGTTATTTTCTTCATAGTTCTACAGAATTATAACATTTGTCTGTGAATTTAATATTTTATCAACAAAAATGGAACAAAAATGGAACAACAGAAAATGCAAATGACAAAGATACCTTAAGAGAATGTTATCAGGGCCCAAGGTAACAATAGTTGCTTCAGTAGCTTGTAATGAAATTAGTCTTGCCAGTGCTTCTGATGTTTTACCCTAGAATAATAATTTTCATATTTTTCTGACTATGGTATTGCAAAAAAATTGTAGGGTAAACACAACTTCATACGCTGCAATTTACTCTGTTAAGAAAATACTTTCTGAAAATGGATTTGTATTATTTCAATTTTTTTTTTACTAGTTCAGTTATTGAAGTTGATTTTAAAACAAAAAAAAGTTAAAAAATATAACAAAGCTTTTGCATTTGATTTTTAAGGTATGCACCATTCTGAAATTATATTCAGTGTCTTATAGCTTGTAGATGTGATGCTTTCCATTCAGTGACATCAAGAACAAATGTTTACTATATACTGTAGGCAGCACAAAACTTCAGCCTTCTGCCATCACTACTGAGAGCTGTCTGAAATACAACTGCCATGCTATGCTTTTTTTTGCCCAACACAAGTATTTCTACTTTCCTTACCTTTGCAACATGCTCCAGCCACCGGCCCAACGAGATGAACGCCAGCAGCATGGGAGGTGTGTCAAAGAAAGTCACAGGGTTTACTTTTGCTTTCTCAGCCATTGCAACTAGAAGAATAACAAATGAGTAGACGAACGCAATGGAGGTTGCCAGAACAATGAGCACATCCATGTTTGCAGTTCTGTGCTTCAATGCTTTGTATGCCTGTATATAGAAGTGCCAGCCTCCAAATATCTGTAACAGTAATGGCACCTGTTATGTTCTGTACACACATTTGTAACACACAGCAGCAGTATTTTTCTATGAGAAGCAGCTTTTTCTTTTTTTTGTCATTTGTCTTCTCCATCACTTACTGAACAAAGTCCTATCTCTGCTCAAGCATTCCCAGATCACCACACCTTCATGCAGCTCTACCAGCTCCTTCCCATGCCCACTGGCTAGAGCTAGACAAGCTGCCTCAGATGCTGTCAGACTGCATAGCACCCAGACACTGACCTGTCCTTAACAGTCCCCAGTACTATTTATGCTAGCAGCAATGGTGACACCTCAAAAATAATTTCCTCTAGTGTAACAACAGTCACTTGTCAAATTTAATTTCTCCATTGTATTTCATCTTGAATGTCTAACCCCAACAAACCTGGAGGTGTCATATTGCCACTTACCTGTACAGGGACACAGAGTAAGAATGACAGAAAATTCATAACAGACAGTCCTGGCAGGAGCTGGTGTTCCAAGAACATAGACGAGTGAATGGCCTCCATTTCCTCATTACTCATGTTGAGATGTTGGTGAGCATCTGAGAGTTGACTGTCCACAACCATCATGTAAATCATCATCGCCATGACAGGAATACAGAAAACCAGACTCACAAAAAAAGACCTTCTCCACCTTAGGTTTAAAAACAAATGAATACATTTGTTTTGCTGTCAAGTGCTGAATGACATTTTAGCTACAAGTCCTTACAAACTAACAAAATTTCATAAACTTTACTAGAAGAGAAAATAGATAAAAACAGCAATCAAATATGTTTATCAATAATATAAATACATTCAGGAATACTTACTGCCTTATTTCCTGTCTGTGATCTAGATGACTAGCAGATCTATCTTTTTTCACCAAAGCAGTTGTGAAATCTAAATCCTAAAGAGAAATAAACAAACAAATACATAAATAAATGAGAACAGTAAATTTTTAAAGATTGAGTGCACTCTTAGTAACTTACAGGCATATATCACTGTTAGTGCCAGCCTGCACAACAAATCAAATTATTTGTTTCCTTAACATTTTCAGAGATGACTGCTTTTATTTCTGCACAGGCTAACTTAAGAAGTTACAGAGCGATGTAGAAATCAACTTTTCTAAAACATTAAAATGCAAGTCTGAAACATGGCTTTCAAAAAACGATTATTCCTGAAGTGCAGAAAACGAGGCACAATGTCAAGTAACTTATTTAATTTCTCTTCTGCCACAGCGTTTTACTCTTCTGCAAAACTGCAGACTGTTATCTTCATATAGCCTAGCTTTCCCAATCTCTCTCTTTAAACACCAGGATGAGGTCCTAAAGGAGCATTGTTTCTGAGCTCTGAGAGCACTCACAGTATCTGCAGAAACCTGCACTGAGAGCAAGACAGTGATGGACCAGAATTTTTTCCCTTTGACAGCTTTCCCTTCTGTTGTGGAGTATGAAACTACTCAAAGGACATTGGTTATTTTATCAGGTATGGTGCCTTCACAAAACTAACCTTTATCACTTGTATAATATCTCGAGGACCTATAATCTCAGGATCATATTTAATGTGTGCTTTGTTGGTTGCAAGAGCTACTGAGCAGTATAAAACACCATTAGTCTTCATAAGGGTGGATTCTATTTTGTGCACACAAGCAGTAGATGTCATTCCTCTCACCTGTAAAATAAAGGTTTCCTTTAGTCAGCAAAACAAAAAGTTAATGCATCTTTAGGAAATGGGTAAAGAAAATGTGCTTATAACTTCCCTGACCTACTTATTGCTTATGTCTGTGGTCTGAAGCAGCAAGACTGGAGGATCACTTACGAAGGCTGAGAGCACTACAGAGGAAGCACATCGTACAGACTTAGTTATTAAGCTCTGCTGAACCTCTGCTGCCTCTTCACGCTCAGAGCTGGGAACTCTGAGCTAGACTCAGCTACAAAATAATAAATAGAGAAATCCTGCAATATACAGAATAACTCCACCAAAATACAGGGGTATTTCTTTTTGACTTCAGCATAGTAGTTTGAGCCAACATAGTCAGAAGGACAGCCTTAAAAATCAATACACAATTTGTGATACATGCCTAATGTACTCCTATGGTTTGAGTTTTTTTGTACATTAAGCTTTATTATATCTTTCAAACATTAAGAAGCAAATGATTACACAATCGTGTTCAGTAGATAAAAACAAAGACAAGAGTAGTTGTTTTTAATTACTAGCTTACAACAAGATCCAGAATTCCATCTCCTTCACCGTTGTTTTCCATCACAGTAGCTCCAAATCCCAGTTCCCGTATGAGCTCTGCAATAGCTGAAGGGTGTATGACAGCAGGATTATATCTCACTTCTGCCTTTCCTGCCATTAGGGCAACAAGTACTGAATGTATTCCTAGAAAAGAAGGATGTGAAAATAGTAGTTGATATTTAAGACAGACCTCTGTTTATGATAACGTAATGGCACAACAGCAATCCAATAAAGTTGAGGAATCTATCATATTTCAGGTACGTACAAATGAAAACATAAGCATTTCTGCAAGATGCATCAACAGTGCAACAGAAGCTTGGGAGCACAGATGTGAATGATGAAAGTACTACTCCAACTGAAAAACACGCAGCTCACATTTACCGTTTAATTACAAATAATCAATTCACTCTGTATGAAAAGATGACCCACTTATGAAAAAAATCTTCTAAACTATACTTAAGCCTGTTTTTCTGATTTAATTATAGCATTTCAAAAATCCCTTTGCTCAAAAGAATTTAAATGAATGTGTTTCAGAAAGCGTAGATCTAACAATGTGCAAATCCTACTGTACTAAGTTAAAAGGACAGTACAAAAAGCTTTTTGGATGGAAAAACAATATTCCAGGTTAACTTGGAATATATCCATCTTCATTATGATAATTAAATACAGCCTATAATAACAACTTCTCATTATGCTTATGCAACTATTTGTTCCTGCAAATATACACTCTGACAGAAAGACAGACATCGTTGTCCTGACTTGCAAAGCTAAAATTAGCTTAACTCTCTTTAATCCATACTAATACTGACATTCTCTAACAGTTTCATTTGTAATACAGACACAAATGCTTCTGCTTTTAGTTTGCAGATCTGGGCAAGTCATACCAATAGAAGACATCTGTTTCAGTTTCAAGAGGACTCATATTTGATATCTATATATTCTCTTCAGAGTAACCCAGCTCCAGCTTTTGCAAGGGCAGTCTCCAGCCAGCATTCCAAAATAGAACCAAGAATTACATTCTCTTCTCATCCTATGAACCAACTACAAGTAGACTACGTTCTCTCTTAAGAAATAAACAGCAACAACAGTTCTCTTGACAACCCACCAATTAAAAACACAGTACAAAACTAACCGTGCTCTCTAAAATAAATGCTTAGAAATGTAATAGATTACACTGACCATCTTCTCTTCTTAAATTTCTCTCAATGTTGGCTACACATGAAGCACATGTCATTCCTGTAACTTGGACGTAGCACTTGGACAAGCTCTTGGACTCTTGTTTAGCAACAAGGCTCTGTAACATTTTGGAGGTAGGCTCGGCAGATTCCAGCTGCTCTTTGGGTGTGGGCTGAGTTATTCCCACAGGGAGTTCTGTCTTCTCTGAAGAAGAGATTGAAATTTGTGTCATTACAAATAGACATTGAAATTTACCATGAACTGGTACTATGTAACACATTAGTACATGTAAGTTTTCAGACAAAAAAGTCTGTCTTGCATCAACAACAGAGTAACTCTAAATCTTGCTAGGGGCAGAAATGGAAAATAATTAAACTTAGGCTAAGTTTAGAGTGCTGTGCTAAAAATATAGCATTGATTTGTACACTTGAAGCGGAACCAACCAAAAACAAGTGATTTTTTTTCCCCCATGCTCATGCCAGAGGATAAAAATCTGACTAAATGAAGAGCCTGGGATGTCAGTATCAGTTGCTTTGATGAAGTTGGTAATTGATGTATGGTTTTACCAGGCCACAGAAATACTGCTGGCTAAAAAAATATAAATTAAAAATACTTCACAGATCACGGAAGCATGCATAATCTTCTAAATTACTGTATCAGATATATATTCACAATGCTTAAGCCATAAAAAAACCCAAGTCTTGATTAATCTTTTCTATTAAAAAAGTCATAGCCATATCTAACTGTCTGTTTCAAACATTTCTCAGTCCAATGATGTGTGAAGAAATTGTATTCAGGCCCATTCCTAATGTAGGATAGTGAATACCAGTCAACATTCCTTCTGCTTATGCTATCACATTTGCTGTGTGACTTCATGACAGCTGCTTAAAATCCTGTATTCATGAAGTACAGAATTTATAAAAATAAGTGAACCAGAAGTGAGTTTATTTAGCATTTTAACAGGTGAAAGTAGGTAATGCCCAAGTAGTGCAAAAGTTTAACTGAACTTCAGTTATGAAATGTTTTGGCACACTTCACAGAATTTTCTTTCAGGATGTGGCGTATTTAAAGCACTGGAATGGGCTGCCCAGAAAAGTCCCCATTCCTGGAGGAATTTGAGAGTCCTGTGGACGTGGCACTAAGGAAACGTGTCCCAGTGAAGGGAATCTGTAGGTTGCGTTGTTGGTTGGACTTGATGATTGTGAAGGTTTTTTCCAGCTCAGATGGTGTTTAGACCACTAAAACTTTGCCCGTCTTGTTAAAATTTCTCTTTTGCTTTTCCTCATTGTATTCATCCATCTTGTGGTACATCCTTTATCCTCTTTGATAGGTTGCAAGCTAAACATCTGCTTTGCAACCTTAGCTTTACATGTAATTTTATCGACTTTACCTGAGGCACAAGGTTCATGCATGTTTTGTACAGAAATTTTTGGCTTTAGAGAAGGGCTCTCAAACCACAGACAGCTGCTTCTCACATCAATTCAGAAGCTATACTTATGCAGGAGCAATATAAAAGGAATTAAACATGAGTACCTGACCTGACTTCTTTGGTTATTGCCATAAAATATCTCACTTGCTGTACTTCTTAAAATTTAATCTTACTGAAAAAAAAAAAAAAAAAATGGAGCTTCACTGCTCCCTCAAGAAGTCTCTTCCCATTAATACTCATCTGGATTATCTCTGTAAACCTTCTGGATTTTGCTACCTAGCTATCTGTTCCCACTGTGACATTGCTTTTAGCATACCAGACATAATGGCAAGCTACGTTTTAATTTCTTCATTGATATCCACACTCTTCAGGCTTTTGTCACTCCTCAGTCATGTCAAAGTCAGGTTACACAGCCCTTCGGTTACTCCTCGCAAGTTTTCTCTAGTAATTTGCTACTAAAGAAACTAGCCCAGCAATATACTATTCTTAGCAGCTTGCTTGCTTACCTTTCACATTCATTCCATGAATATCAGACAGCAGCAAACTGGGACAACATTTGAATATCAATATTCCTATCTATATTTCCAGATATCTCAATCATTTCTTATCAGTCTAGAGTATTAAAGGAAGTGTTACATGTACACTTAACTCTCTCACTAAAAGTGAAGATATAAAGCTTCACTTGACATGCATGAAGTATAATATGTTAACTACTACTTTCATCTTCAGTGGTACCAAATCCCAAACAGAACTGCATAATACTTAAAAAAGTTTAATATGTCATTACCTGGCAAAGAAGCATCAAACCCCATATTTTCTATTGAGGATCGCAAATCTTCTGGGCATGTTTGTAGAGGGTCGTATTCTATAGTTCCGTTATGATTTGCCAGAGAGACAGTAATAGATTTTACACCAGCCTTTTGGGAAATGACTCCCTCAATAGACTGCACACAAGAACTGCAAGTCATTCCCTCAATGTTTATCACGACGACTTGAGTAAGGGGCTGGCCAGCATCCTTCATAGACTTCAGTGGAGATGCCAGTGCAGGGAAAAGTGCTACATTTTCATATTTGTCAAGAAGGCTGACTTTAAATGTCTGTGGGGACACTGCCTCTATGGCACTTCTCAGTACATCTACAGTTATTAAGTTTGGGTTGTATTTTACAATAGCAGATTTATTCTCTAATGAAACAACTATATTTGTTACTGATGGGAGTGTTGATATGGTGCTCTGAATATTGAGGACACATGAATTGCAGTGCATGCCATCGATTCTGAAGACAACAGTCTTTGTATCATTCACATTTCTTGTGTTTTCTTTCAGCGGTGCTGCGTCAGAACTTTTGGTCTGAGTATTCTTCAGCCTTTCCAGGTCAACAGCATTGAGTTTAAGGGGTCTAGGCTGCTTTTTGAAGGATGCTGTGAAACCTGCAGCTTCAATTTGACATTTGATCTCTTCTGCTGTGATTAGATGAGGCTGATACACAACAGCAGCTTCCTGATTGTCCAAGGACACTAAAAATTAAACAATAAAAAGAAGCGTGCATTACTGCCCTAAGCATAACAAGCATTTTTCTGTAAGAGCAACAGATGTCGTCAAAGGTTATAAAAAATGCTTCAAATGCTCAGAAATTTAATTGGAATGGAAAGGAGATTTAAGTGGCCCAGTAAACTCCAGTGTCATTTAGTTCAATCATTAACTGTCTGGGCAATTCCTGCATTCTCTTTTTTCCTGTTTTTGCTCTTTTCCCAGGATGTTCACAAATGACATCACTATTTTTGAACAGATACATGTTTTTATCCAGGGCCTGCTGCATTACATTCACGTTAAAGCTATTTACACAGATAACTTCCTTTTGGATACAATCACATGGGACAGTATTAATTTTAATTGGAAAGAAAATATAAACTAATGTTAACTGCAAAACAGAAAAGACATCAGGTATTGAAGAATTCTATGACTGAAAGTAAAGTTACTCTACTACTATTCCAGTTTCCCTATCGAAACACAAAGCAATCACTGAACGCTATCATTCATTTAACAGAAATATCCTCAACAGTTTCGTCCCCCTTCACTTCTAGTTCAAATTAAACATGCAATTATGCATCTCGTTCCACAATAGGTTACTGTTGTATAGAACTAATCTAAAACCAAGGTATCTCCAGAGTGCCATCAGAAGACAGTATCTATTTTTACCAAAAAATATTTTTTTTCTATAAGAAAGGCTTTACCTTTAATCCGTTGAATTCCTTGCAATTTGCCAATCTTCCCTTCTATAGTGCTAGTGCAGGAATGACAGGTCATCCCCTCCACTTTCAGGCGCAACAAAACACTACTTGTATGAGACCAGCTGGGATCTTCGCATGTTCCTGGAGTTACCTCTGGTGCTGAAATACTTAAGTCTACTCCTGGGACCATTTGGACAATCTGATTGCCATTTACAACGGAAGACAGGAAAGTCACCACTGCAGATTTTTGATCAGAGGACATCTTAACATCCAGGATGCCTTTATTCTTCAGTAGTGTACTACGAAGCTCTTTAGATGTTAGAGCTGATTGAGTAGGAATAGTAAGAAAAATAGTGTCAGGTAGAACAAGTTGTGGGTTCGAACCAGCTGATGTAGCATCAAACCCCATGTCATATATTGCTTCCTGCAGCGTTGCTGGAGTGTGTAATTTTGAGTCATAAATAATGACGGCATTCTTATCCTGTAGAGATACCTTGCAAAGAGAAAAATAATGAAAACCAATTTAGCAAATCGCAATATTGAGAGACAGGAACTAATAGCCTGCATGGGATTATGAATAGCTATTATTTGCAGATGTCAGTGATACCTGTCCAGTATCATTTTATCCATCACTACCCACTTTGAACAGTGAAGCCATACCAATAGCCACCACACAATAACTTCTGCTCATCTGTGTAACAACATGGCTAGACAAAGATGATTTTTTTTTTCCCCTTGCCAATTTCAGAATCCTTTAAGAAGGATCAGCCAGGCCACATTTTCTTAAGACATCCAGACAACATCAATACATCTTACAGCAAAACAAACAAACCAAACTTGCAGAGTCAAACTCTCTAATTACTCAGCGCAATTCAATCAAAAGTAAATGAGCCCACAGTAAAAAAAATTCTTAATTGTTTGCACAATTTTGCAGTTAGTAGTAATTACTCTCATATTACACGGATGGAAGAAAAGGTCCTTTGAAAAATCCAAAATATTTAAGTAGCAGTGAAAGGAGTCCAATAATTCTTGGCATCTTAGGCACAGGTTATCACTCTGCTTTGTGGAATAAAGTGCATCAGACTTGAGAGAGAAAAATTCAGTTTTGAAATTAGATACATTGCAAACACCAAAGAAGCTGTTTTTTATCTCTGTACATTTTGGTGATCCAGAGACTTCCTGATTTAGTGCTAACCTTTCATAGTCAATGGTACAAATATCCACAATTTAATTTGCTCCAAACTGATGATACATCAAATACAATTACTGCAGTTTCCAAAAGGAAGAGCCACCTGCCAGAGGCCCAACACACTGTCATTAAATTTTATCTTTACTCCAGGCAAAGAAACAACCTAAAAGCCACAGACATAATTAAATCACGCCAGTTAAATGATTTGAAGAACCACCTTTCTTCATTATTGTCCATATTCCTAATTCCGCTAAGGCTCGTAATTCGGACATTTGTTGGTTTCATTGCAGTTGGAGGCAAATTTCCTAAATGCAGCCCTGCTTGTCTGTATTAGCAATCCAGTATTCACCACTCTGGCTGACCTAGTTCATAATCACTCTGTGCTCATCTCTGACATACCCGCTAAAATGGAAACAAATTTGACAAGACCAAGAAAATACTATTTT
Source organism: Bambusicola thoracicus (assembly GCA_002909625.1). Taxonomy (NCBI): domain Eukaryota; kingdom Metazoa; phylum Chordata; class Aves; order Galliformes; family Phasianidae; genus Bambusicola; species Bambusicola thoracicus. The sequence continues at coordinate 91,875 of PPHD01000085.1, forward strand.
CTGTAGAGTAAAAATCAACTACTACAGAATGTTACAGCAAGATTTCACAATCTAGTAATTAAACTCTGCAATTCCGTGCCGCTGTAATTGTAAGGACTGCTCCTTCTTGCACAAACTAGCCATAGGAGCAAAAGGCATCTCCTCTGCACCAAGAAAGCATCACGAGGTTAACATCAAGGCAGAGCAAACCAAGCAGCTCCATCAATTGCTCAGGATTGTAATTCTGCTGTTCTTTCTCTTAATGGACAGCACAAAAGAACGTGAATATCTAACTTGTCCTTAGTAAGCTTCTCACTGTTTCACAATATTGCATTAAGCACTGAAATTCATACTACTGAACTGAGGCAGAATCTTACTTGAGTAATAACAGATGACAACTCAGCTCCCTGCACAACTCAGTACTGTCCAGTACAGTAAGCATTAGCTTTTCTCTTGCTTATACCAGATAAGAACAAAACCTTCTAACAAGTGGGTAGCGTTACTTACTTTGACGTTATGGATACCATTCATCTGCCCAACATGCTGTTCAATGGCCTGAACACAGGAGTGGCACGTCATTCCCTCCACACCAATGACTATGGATCTTGCCTCCATTGTCAAACTCTACTCACGTCTTCTCATCGCTGTTGGTCAAAAAGAATTATGATTTTTTTCTTAAATTAAAAATAATCAAAACAATCTGCTGTAATTAAGCAGGTGACATACCCAGCCACAGAACTCTAGTAGATTTCAAAATCTGATCAAAATATGATGTTGAGAAAGACTTTGCAGGAATATAGAGGTACAGAGATAATATCAACTGCAAAAATCAATTCGTTTGTCCAACATATAGATTAAGTAACAGAGGAGAAATGAGGACAAAGGACTTTCGTTAACCTTTGTAAATTCACATCTTTTTCATTACGTGAGCAGCTAATGAGCAGGATGATAATCAGTCAAATTGGCTGCAGTGAAAGCACCAACAGCTTCAGATGACTAATCCAACAGCTGAAGTTACACATGTGCTTAAGTGGTTATTACCCTGGGGACTTGTCTTTGAAACTAGATTACAGTAAGACCAGCGTTTAATGAAATTAATTTGTTCGCTCCTTGGTAGCATTTCATAACTGCGTCTGAATGTTTCTGGTTTTGCTTTGAGACACTCTGAAGCCACATATGGAATACTGGAACATTTCACCGTAGAACTGGGATTACCTCACCGATACATAGAATCTCAAACTAAATGCTGAAGCTTAGCCAACAGGTGAAGACAGTACGAACCTCCGAATTATAGTAAGATTTCCAATAGATGAAATAAATATAGATACTTAATTCAAATGCATTCTACGTGAAGAGCCAGGAACACACTGCATACAGACACTAGCATGTGCAAATTTAACTATTATTACTATGTCAAAATACATAAACACACAAATATCATAAAAGATAGTTTGAGAAGCTGATCTTAAGGATTTCCCTAGTGCATTTCCTGAAACCCACCAATGACCAGATAAGTGATCTGAACTGCAGCATGAGCCTTTATATTCCAGGAGGCAATAACAGTTCTGTTGAAGAACCACAGAGTATGCCACAAGAGACAACAGGAATTAGTGCACACCAATGATAAGCATGGCTAGCGGACAGGAATGGTCAGCAAGCTGTTGAGAAAACCTCATGGTCACAAGGGCTCTGAGCACCATGAAGAGATGTTTTTATAGCTGTTCAGTGTAGGAAAGTTTCCCGTCCACAGCCACAGAAGTCTCAGCAACACTCCCACAGCTGCTCAAATTCTCACCAACACCCTCAACAACCCACAACATCTGACCTTCCTAAAAGGCATTACGTATTTACTCAGAATATATCGCAAAGTGCTGATGTTTCATCCTGCCATCCAAATAATGGATGAAGATGGGAACCAGAAGGGCTGCACATGCACCTCAAGGCTGTTGGCCACTGTGGGATCAGAAGCAAAAAGCAGCTTCCTGCTGTAGCTCTTCTGCCAGACAGGAGTGTGAAAGGATGCACTGCAAAACACGGCGGTCCCAGTGCCGAGAGCTCCAAGGGAAAGCAGCAGACACCAAAAGCTTCAGTTACTGCTAAGCCTCGAAAATCAGCATTAACACTTGCACTGGCTGTGCTGATTGGGTTCTGCCGACTCAGAAGATAAAACAACTTATATTTAATAAGGCATCACATTATGTTGTACTCTATAGAAAACAGCAACTCGGCGTGCTAAGAAAAGAACTAACACGATAACTCTACCTGAATAGCACAGGTCTCACTTCTTGCCTATTCTAACGATCAGAATTATCAGCAACACACAGAGAAATAGTTATAGGTAATCATTTACACATCTACAGAAATAGGGAACCACACTTGAAACACAAGGGAGTTATGAATCAGTAGAACAGTGCATTTTAAGAGCTTCACATAATACCTCCTTTCTCAGGCCTGTGTGTATACACTAAGGCAAAAGGCATTCTGTAAAAAACACTGTAAAGCTAACTAAGGAAACGTGCTTTCATTTTATCACCTGACCCTTACTGATCCTTCAGTTCTTCCACCAGGAATGCTCAGTCCATGAAGAACAAACAAAGACGTAATTGTAATTCCACAGTCAGGGAGCAGTGAATCTTCCTACAAGGCTAAAGTACAGGTGAAGTTTCAAGACATACTTGACTTGCAGGGTATTTTGTAAGCTATCGCAGACTATCATCTGTCATCTCCTCCAGTCTGCAGAGAAGTGAATTTAAAAGCATTTCAGATTTGTCATAAACTTGGAACTGCCCTGATAACTGCACTATTACTACATTCAGAAGAAATCTAAAGTAAGGAAAACAATATATGCGATCTGCTATCTAAAACTAATACAGGTTGGTAAGATACCATGGATGAGCTGGTGTACAGTCACAGGGCAGCCTCAGAAAGCCTGCTGGAAACCTGTCTGTCCTTGAGGTTGAGTCAAGCTACAGTAGGTTACAGCCACTTACTACAACCAACCAGGGTACAGTGTTGCCTTTTCTACTCATCTTGTGTCAAACTAACAGCAACTACACAAGCAATAGGGTAAAGTGACATTATTGAAGTGTTTGCAATACTTAACAGCACTGCTATTTATTTTAATGCGTAGGTGAGAATTAACTGTTTGTATATAAGAGAGAAAACACTAGAAATACTTTGAAAACCCCAAAGACATGGTATTATTACAGTGTGATGGGGAAAAATATTTCCTCCATCCTCCTGCGTTGTTTCCTTCCCCATCTGCTGTTCATCCTACATACAATCAATTCCACCACTCTTCATAAAGCCTCATGTTTATCATTAACAGGTAATATGCAGAAAGGGAAATAGCAGTCGCAGTTAGTCTGCCTTTCTGGCCTGTTGTAACTAAATAAAGTTTGTAAGGTGACTTCAAATATGGTATTTATGGAAGTGGAAGAAAATTTGATTGCAGTAATTCTGAACCTGAATAGCCACGTTAAGATCACAAAGCACACTGAAATCCTATTACATTGACAGGATTTGATGTGCATTGTTTTGTATAGGCACAGTTCTTCCTTTAAAATAAAATAAAATCTGCTGGTGTTTGGATATAAATAATAAATCAGAAAGAATAAAGTTTCATTCATTTCACTGCCCCGGGGAGGGGTTTGTGTATGTTTGTTTGGGCTTTTAAGACTGTTCTCTTAGGAAGAACAGATCAGGGCACCATGCCATTAAGCACAGTATAAACACAGTAGAGAAAATCCTCATCTTGAGGGAACTGTAATTCAAACATGCACTCAAACTGCATCCAAACCTTGTCTGCATTTCCAGCACTCTTGATACTTTCAAGAGACTTTTCTGAGGAAAGGATGACATTATTACATAGGGAATGTATACACACTCCCTTTCTCCTCCTGTTACAAAATTCCAAGGAAAATAAGTTAAAATTAAAAGCTAATATGTTCTTACACCCATGACAGTATTCTACTTGGGCATATTCATCTCTAACACTCCACCTCTCCTTATGAGCGCTTCCCTGAGGAAATACTTCAGCTGAAACTTAAAAGACCTATTTTCCTCCTTCTGACAATAAATTATAACATATTCACAGCTAAGCAGCCTGAAAAATGTTACACCAATAAATCATCATTGTATGTACACAAGTGACATACAAATACCAACAGTTCAATGCTATTTCTCCTTAAATGCATTAATATTTTATCAAGCTGAAAAGAAAAAGGATGCAGAAGTCAAAACACTCTTCATGAGGCTGTGTAGCAATCAGGTGGAAGGGAACCTTAAAGGCCACCAGTCCAACCCCCCTGCAATGAGCAGGGACACCTACAGCTCCATCAGGTGCTCAGAGCCCCATCCAGCCTGACCTTGAGTGCGTCCAGGGATGGGGCACACATCACCACCCTGGGCAACCTGCTACACTTTCTCACCACCCCTACTGTAAAAAAATTATTTCATATATCCAATCTAAATCTCCCCTCTTTTCATTTGAAACCATATCCCCTCGTCCTGTCACATCAGACCCTGCTAAAGACTCTGCCCCTTCTTTCCTGTAGCCTCCCTTTAGACCTTGAAAGGCCCCTCTCAGGTCTCTTGGAGCCTTCCCTTCTCCAGGCTGCACAGCCCCAGCTCTCAGCCTGTCCTTGCAGGGAGGTGTTCCATCTCTCAGATCATTTTTGTGGCCCTACTCTGGATGCGCTCCAACAGCTCCGTGTCTCTCTGGTACTGAGGATCAGGTGAATGGTTGGCCTGGGTGATCTTGGAGGTCTTTTCCAACCTTAGTGATGCTATGACTCCATGACTCCACTTCTGGATACAGCACTCCGGGTGAAGTCTCACAATGCAGAGCAGAGGGGCGCATCCCTTCCATCACCCTGCGGCCTTGCTGCTTTTGATACAGACCAGGATACAGCTGGCTTTCTGGGCTGCGAGGGCACATTGCTGGCTCATGTCCAGCTCACCATCTACCAGTACCCTCAGGTCCTTCTTGACAGGCTGTACTCAATCCTGTTATCGCCCAGCTTGTACTGAGAGCGAGGGTTGCCACAACCCAGGTGCAGGTGCTGCACTTGGGATTTGTCGAACCTCATGAGGTTCTCCGGGGCTCACTGCTCAGCCTGTCTATGTCTCTGTAGATGGCATCCCATCCCTTGGGCGTGTCAACCGCACCCCACAGCTTGGTGTTATCCACAAACTGCTGAGGGTGCACCTCAGCAATCTTTGTGTGCTACAGCAATGGTTTGAACTTAGAACTTCTCCCTTAATGCACCTAGTACTGGTAGTTCTATGAAATACATGTTGTCTAACAGCTTCATTAGAAACCACAAAGCTTCAATGCTGTTCTGGAATAGAATCTAAAGTTCATCTCAGCCTTGACCTTGACCAAGCTTTGTAAAAGCATGTGTTAACTTACTGTATTCCCTAATGTACTGCTTACAGCTTAATATCTCTAGAAACTCCCTTTCAGATGTTTTAATTCCATCATTATTCTTCCACCTGTGTTTTGCAGTATACAAACTACTTCCTTGTTTGTATAATCACACCATCAGCGAAGGAGCAGAGCCCTAGAAGAATCTGGCTTTGCAGTAAGTGCAGAACCGATTTGCTACCCCGGTGCAGTGACACTTGGCAAGGGAACAGATGGTGTACAAGGGATAACAAAAAACAAAACAGTATCTGGGAACAGGCATATGTGTCTGATTTTGCATGTACCAAAGATGGTTCATCTCAGAAAGAGTGGTGAGGCACTGGAACAGCTGCCCAGGGAGATGTTGGACTCACCATGCCTGGAGGTGTACAACAAACATGTGGTACTGAGGGACACGGCTTAGTGGGCAATATGGTGAAGGGTTTGGTGAAGAGTAATACAGGTGAAGAGTTGGACTGGATGATCTTAGAGGTCTTTTCCAACCTTAATGATTCTATGATCTTTTGGCTTAACACTTGTGTTTCCTGTGCTAGAATCCAAGCGTTTCACTTTCTTCAGCAAAGTTAATTAGTGCTTTTACTAAGCATATGAGGGAACAGAAACTATTCCTACTTCCAACAACAACTTCTTCCAACAGAAACGAAAGAGAAACAGTCATGGAGCACAAGGCAGTTGAGAAGCTCAGATTCACATCTGTAAGCCATTTTTTTGGATGCGTTAACACAGCAGTTTTAGTAAGTAAAGCACCCTGAAGCATGCTAAGGCTAGGTGAAGTCAAAGCTGTCAGTTACAACCTCACATCGCCAAGAAAAGATGAGCAACGTAAAACAGACTCCCACCTTGCACCCTCAAAAATGCTTCAGAGTTTGTAGTATTAAAGCCAACTCAGGCATTGCAGTGTAACAACGCACCATGCACAGCAAACGTGCTGTGTCTGTTCTATGGATCAGTGGGGATATGTAACAGAACAACTGAGAGCACTCCTTGAAGGGTACAACTTCAGCTTTCACCAAAGTTTTCTACATGTATTTTGAATTTATAGCTGCTGAATGATGCCAGCAAAAACTGGGTAGCATCAAACAAATGCCAGGCACAGAATCTGTCAGATTTAACTACAGCCTTAGGGCTTGATAAGGTTTCCAAGTGGCTCAGTCCTACCTAGAAGCTTCATTTATGGCATCAGAAGGCAAAATTCCTAATTGCATTAAGTGGAAGAGAGCGTGCCTAAATGTCCCCAAAAGCACATGAAAAAAAGAACAAAGGACAGCATAAGAAGACAAAGCCACATCATCTTGTTCAGCTTATGAAAACACTGGGGTTACAGGGACATGGTCTGACAGAAAATAATACAGTTTTTTTTTTTTTTTTTTACTTGCCCTGACAAATGGTTACATTTAACAGTCAGACCGGGTTAATGAGGCTTACTCAGCGGAGGAAACTGCACATCTATAATAAATACCTATCACAGACAGCTATATGAGACTACACAGGGCAATTCACGCTGCTCCAGTCTTAAGCAACTTCTGCCTGGTCAGCAGGCTGTAGAAACTCCCCTGAGGAATTTTATTCCTATAGCAGTCGGATGGAAAAAAAAACCAAAAACCCAGCACAAATTGAAACTACGCTATTTCAGTTCTAATGACAGCTCTGTAACTATTCAAGACAAGTTCTTCTCGGATCGTTTCACTTGCTCCTGCCCTTCCACCAACTCTGAAATGGATTTCTGAAGAATGTGAATACTCCCCTGGAGGAATCGTTATGAGCATTAGGAACAGAACATAAGTTAGCAAGACCTGTTATATCAGTCATACGGCACCAAGGTCAGCTGAGGCCTCCCATTCTCTCTCAAGATGTGATACATAACGCACTGCAGAAGTGAAAATCGGAACGAAAGCAGCCAGCGTGACGTTACGCTACCTCTTCCTTTGCTTATTCATCACCTGGGAAGCACTCTCTGTTCACATATTTCTACACAGCCGGTGCTGATGCTCTCCTCACAGTGCGTGCTGACACACAGACCCGACTCCGGCGTTACCGAACTGCACAGCTACCGACGGCCCCACGCACGTCCACATCACGACGCAACGAGCACCCAAGTGCAGAAACGCCACCTTAGTAAACCTGCGAAGACTTTAAGAAGCACAGCTTTACACTGAGTTACGTGCCATTTCCAGAACCGTGAGCACAGAGCGGCTGCAGTTTGCTCCGTTTGCATCCTCTTAGAGAAAGCCTACCGCAAATCACCACAAACAAGCGCTGGCCCCCTTCCAGCACACGGACACGACGTTTTTCGTGGAATCACTAGAAAAACCTACGGCGCTCAGGCGCAGCGCGGCAGTGACAAGGCAAAGCGCTGGGCGCTCGTACAGCAGCTCAGAGCCGAAGGAAAAGGAGCGGGAAGACCCTCAAGACGCGCGTCCCGCTCACCCACAGCCGCGCTCTGGAAACCCCACGGGTGAAAGCGGCACCACTTCCCGCCTACCCACCACCCGCACCCCGCAGCGCACGTGAACTCCCCCCCCGCGTTTCCGAACGCGCTTTCTCCACCCAAAGCGCAACTCGGCACCGCGAGCCGCCCCTACCTCCGGCACCGCGTTACGGGAGAGAAGTCGCTCCCGGTCAGGCCGCGAGCGCCGAGCCCCACAGAGCGCTGCGCAGCGATCGCCACGGCTCCGCCCCGCCGCCACGGCAGCGAGCGGCGCCCGCTCACGTGACACAGGCGACCGTCACGTGCTCCCGGCCTGCCGCCCGCGGAAGTGCGGCGGGCACGGCGGGGTCTCTGTGTAGGGTGGAGCCGCGTTGTCGCGGCGTGCTGGGAAGCTGGCAGCGAGTACAAACGGCCGCTTCAGCCGTCTGCTGCTTCATGAAACACGGAAATCGTGTTTCAGAGCGACTCCGCGGTTTATGAGTGCCGCACGTCGCGCTAAGCTACCCCCCCACCATTTTAACTAGCAAAGGCTTGCACCCGAAATCCCGTATTTCTCTAAACATCAGCGAAGAGCAGCGCTGAGCCACCATGAGTGTATCTGACACAGAAACCAATTTAGATATAGCAGAAGGAACACACAGCACTTGTCAGCCCTGAGAGGCACAGCTCACTCAGAGGGTGACAAAACTATCACCACACGTGGGAAAAGGATCTCAGAGGTTGCTCCGAGAGGGCGTACTGTGAACTCTGCAGGAAACTATACTGTATGTTTGGACCTCTCCGTTATCCTCCAGTGAAAGGAACAACCGGGATTACCTAAAATTACCTACCTGTTTATGAGGGTGGACAGTGATAGGACAAGGGGGAATGGTTTTAAACTGTGACAGGAGATTGAGGTTAGATATTAGGAGGAAGTTTTTCCACACAGAGGGTGGTGACACACTGGAACAGGTTGCCCAAGGAGGCTGTGGATGCCCCATCCCTGGAGGCATTCAAGGCCAGGCTGGATGTGGCTCTGGGCAGCCTGGTCTGCTGGTTGGCGACCCTGCACATAGCAGGGGGGTTGAAACTCAATGATCATTGGGGTCCTTTTCAACCCAGGCCATTCTATGATTCTATAAAAATAGGCCATTTAAGTCTTCTTGAATATTTCTTCAGCAAAAAGACACAACATAAAGGAAACCTCAAAAAGCCAGACAGGTTTCTAGGTATGTTTATTAGACATTAGGAATGCCACAGCACAAGTGGTACCCAGGGAACAAGCGCCATTATGTTCATGCACGTGTGGTTCTCGTCTCCTGTGAAAACTTAGACCAGTTCATTATAAGCAAAGGCTGTTACTCCCTCCATTCTTTAGGAGTGACTCTGCCAACTGGTGACAAGCCCCACTCAATTCCAGATTTTGTAAACACCTGTAGGAGGATAAAAATCAAGATTATTAACTCTGAAATCAAATAAACATTCTGATCAGGTATATTTCTACTGCTTTCAGTTTACATTTCTTGCACTAGAACATGTCATTGTATTCATCTTTCACTAAGGAGGTGGAAAATATTTATGTTGAACATTACTTAAATACTTCAGTTTTCTATTTCAAAATACCTCGCTTTACAATTGAGAGGCTTGGAGGTAAGACCACATCAATAAAATTCACTAAATCACTAAGTTAACTTCTTGTACATCATCCAAACTGTTTTCACCATAACTTCTGTAAAAATCAAAATGAACACCAGAACATTTTCAGCTAAAACTTCTGCCTGAATAGCTTAAGTAACCCAAGTGAGACAGACAACACTTGCTCCCACCACATTAAAAAAAAATATATATATCAATGAAATGCGGAATCGTGTGTAAAAACTCAAACCACAAAGTAATACAACTCCCATCTCTGCCGCATTGCTATTCACTTAAAAAAATAATTCCAAAATTCTTATCACTGAAGATATTTGCAACAAGTGAGCCCTTCTGAAAATAGCTGACAAGTTTACAGCTACATCATAACGAAGTGGTAAAGCAAGGGAAGACTTACATATCCCCAGACAGTAGCAAAAAATGCTGCTCCGCCGATCAGCATCAGATTTCCATATTTATCATGGAAGTTGGGTTCATGTTTGCGATGATGAGTTTGCCTTACCGCAGTACGCTGAACGCCACGAGCTAAGGAACATTAGAGAGAATTAGAAATACAGAAGTCAACTCAAATGTGAATTCAAATTACTCACAGTCCTCATCTTCCACCAACAGAACGGCAACGATCAGCATTAAAAAACTTCATTACAAACTTAGGAATAGAATTATCTTTAGCCCACTGGAACAATGCCAAAGTATGGGATTTACAGGAAGCCCTGCATTTTGTTTCAGCTTTCCCAATCTCTCCTATGAAGGTTATTCCTGAAATCTGCTTCCAGGAAGCAAATCCTTTCGGTTAGCTTTTTCTTTTTTCCTCTGGGTCCCCAGTGTGGCAGTTCAAGTACAGTTAAAACTGAGTGACTATTTATCTAGGAAAGTAATTTGAGTATGTAAAGCTTTAATTTCAGAATCTGTTTTTGAGATTTCATATTTAGAAATCCTTCATTCTCAGTATGTGTACTCAACCATTCTCAGGAGGAAGCCCATCAGCAAATCAAGGGGTTGAAGGCTGTGGGTTTTAGAAACACCTTTCTCATTCCCTTCATGATTTTTGGTGGGAGGGGAGTGAAGTGAAGAAGAAAATGGAAATAGCTTCACATGATATATATAAATATATATATAATAATAAATGATTAGCTATGGGAGGATCTCTTCAGAGGATAGGAAATATGTTCATTGTAAGTGTACTATATAAGATATTCTTATTTAGAATAGGACAAACTTGAGATTCAAACTATCAGCTTCAACATATAGAAACCGCACAGTAGCTGTACACAAAACAGTGGTCTGTGCCAGTATACAACCACTGTACAACATAACTTTTTTTTTTTTTAAATAGGAGCTTCACATTGATGGTTCATACTGACTCAAAACATGACTGTCATCGCTGTCCTGATGATACCCCACATGCTGTCACATCCATGGAGTGCTCAGTGAACGTGAGCATGTTTCTTTTACACTGACAACAGTCTGAACATTGACTGAAGCAGCTCAGCACCTTTAGGTGTGTGCACCTCGAGCTAAGGATACCATAACTGCTCGTGAGCCAGCACCAAATGTGAGAGGACCGGGTTAAGTCCTGCTGAGCCTGTCACCAGAGAGACTGCTTTACCCTTGAGTTTAAGCATTGACAACACCGAGCCACCTCTCTACGCAGATTACACGACCTGGATGTACTTTCAGATCAAGGAGGAAAAGCACCGAGCAAGGGAACCCAAGGTCAGCTCGAATAAAGGAGGGAAAAGAATGAGGAAGAAGAGGAAAAACGACGAGACAGCGGCCTCCACCTGCCGCCATGAACCTCACCGGGGCGAGGCGAGTCCAGAGACTCTGTGGGACGGGACCCAGGCCGCTGGGACCCCCTCACAGGGAGGGCAGGAAGCCGTGCAGAGAGGCCTGAGGAAACGGCCTGTCCCAACTCCCCGAGAGCCCCAGTATAGCTGCGATCCGAAGTGCCCCTTCCTTACCCGAGAGGTTCAGAGCAGCCCTGGCCACAGGAAACATGGTGCCAAGCGCAGACCGACCGCGGCCGGCAAACGCGGGTACCCTTGGAGAGCAGTGAAAAACAAAATGGCCGCACCGGAAGTCGCCAATGCGCTGCGCCGCCGAGTGAAGCCCTCTGGGTAACGTAGTTCGGCCGGGGTACCACGGAGCGGCGGGGAGGAAGTGCCTTTTCGCTACGAGGGAACCCTAGCGGGGAAACCTCTGTAGATGGGAGGCAGGGGCTGTTGCTCTCTGGTATACCGATTCGGGAACACCTCTTCGGGAAACGCCAGAAAACAGATCCCCGATAGCGAGCTGGGACACCGCTGACGAAAGGAATAAGAGCCTCCCCGCGGCCAACTTGTACGCAGTGTCAGGATGGCCGAGTGGTCTAAGGCGCCAGACTCAAGGCGTGCAGCGCCTTCCCATGGCGGTTGGGTATTCTGGTCTCCGAATGGAGGCGTGGGTTCGAATCCCACTTCTGACACCACTTTTTTTTTTTTTTTTTTTTTTTTTTTTTCTTTCTGACTGCACCAATTTCAATCCACAGAATCTAAACAGGCGAAAGATTTCTCACGCAAGAAGAAATCGCGGTGAGCCCCGCAGCGCTGGGGTGGCGTTCTATTTAACGTACGTTCTCAGGCAGAGCGAAGCGTGAGCGCTTGATATCCCTCAGCCCGTTACCACCAGCCGAAGATTTTACAAACGCATTTCGTTCACGCTTTTAACCACCTTTCAAATTCTCGGCACAGCGATAGGCACGCGCGTGTAACAGCGGGGAAGCGCACGTCTCTGGGGAGTGACGATTTGTTCCATGTTTCTTTGAGGTTTCAGAGGGACTCCCGGCACAAGGCTCGGCGCCCGCAGCCAAGAGCCGGGAAGCCCGAACACACCGTAACGTTTAGAAGAGTAGCAGCGCTACACGACCACCCCGTGAGAAAAAATTAAATCGTATTATTTCTGCATAGACGCACAGCGTAACGACTGTCCCTCTCCCGCGAGAGCCCACCCCTCAACGCACCTCCACCAATCCGGCAGCCCCAGCTTGCCTCCTCCTTATTGGCTCCCGCTCCAGAGCTGAGCGCGGAGCCTGCGAATAAAATGCCGTCAATGAGACGCGGGCTGGTGCTGCAGCCAATAGGAAACGCCTGGGTGGTGCCACAAGTCTGTGGGTCGGTGTGGGCCAATAGGTGCGAGGTGGCGGCAAGGGGCAGTTATGGCGGCGCTGCCGGTGCTTGTGCTGGTGCTGCTGCTGGCCTGTGGTGGGCCGCGCGCTGCGGGGCAGAAGCGGAAGGAGGTGAGGCGGCGGTGCGCGGCCTCAGTGGAGTGCCCGGAGCCGGGAGAGGGGAGTGAGACGGGAGAGGGGTCGATGCGGCGGAGCATTCGGGCCTTGGGGAGCCGCTGGGCTGTTCTGTCTGTGTTTGGCTTCTCTCTTTAACAGTAAAAAGCGCTGTCGTAACGTAATGCGGCTCGCTCGTGTTATTTCCCGTCTGCGTGGGGTTTGTGGGTGGGTGAGGTGCGAGGGCGGGTTTGGTTATAAACACAACGATGGGCTCTCTGTAGAAGCTGTTTGCCTTTTATGAACTGGGCACAGTGCTCCGGATGTGGCCTCACCAGGGCAGAACAGAGGGAGAGGATCCCCTCCCTTGTCCTGCTGGCTGTCCAGGTCTTGTTGAATGGTAGCATAGCCTTCTCTTGTGTCGAGGCAACAAACCTCACCATTAGCAGCGTAGGAAGGTACTTCACAGCAAGCAGCCTTTATCAGTGTGTAATCCATTGATGTAGGTTAACATCCTTATTTGTGATGAGATTGTCAGAAGTGAGTGTCTTGGAGAGCTGAAAGCTGAATGAAGTATCACATCATGTAGCCTGTGTTCTTGTAGCATACAGTACAGTATATAAATCTTCAAGCCCATGCTGTGAGAGATTAGAGGGAAAAGCACCCACAGGAAGACCAATGCTCTTTCTCTGACTTCCTTTTCAGATGGTGTTATCAGAAAAGGTGAGCCAGCTGATGGAGTGGACGAGTAAGAGATCTGTGATACGAATGAACGGAGACAAGTTCCGCCGCCTTGTGAAGGCACCACCCAGGAACTACTCGGTGATTGTGATGTTCACTGCTCTGCAGCCTCACAGACAATGTGTTGTGTGCAAGTATGGCCTTAATTCATCAACTGGAACTTGAAAGTCGTCATGTGATGATTTGTAGGAGGTTAAATTTAAAAGAGTAACTCTTCCATGCATATAAAAGTATATGATGCTAAAGTATGTCATATGATACTAAAGTATGTCGTGTATTCTGATATTCTGTGGGAATACTTATGTTATATTGAGGGAAAACGGTGTACTCGTTATTTATTTTGCTCCTAAATTAATTGATGTTGTTCAGAGAAAATGCTCACAGTGCTGAGTTTCTGCACAGAGAGAGGGTGAAACCTCAACTTTCCTGGCATGTGCTACTGAAGAAATGTTTGCAGGCTTACTGGTGGCCTTGCAGTCCAAAAGTTGCTATTAGTTAACAACACTGATTGATGTTTTATTTGTGCTGATAATTTGCTGGTCCTTAAATATATTAAGGCTTTCATGTATTTATCTGGAGGTGACTGGCTTCTGTAAAGGTAACTTCTGTAACAAATTAGTTCAAGTTAATTGGTGTTCCATCTTCTGATGCAGACAGGTGGGCACTTCTGTTCATTTCAGTGCCCCAAGGATTAGCAAATCAGGAGTTTCTGGGCTGCATTTCAAAAATTTCTTTGGAAATTATCATTGCTCCTGGTTATGGATGTAATGGCATTTGACCTTTATCTTGGGCTTTAAAGTACAGTGGTGCTGAATGCTTTGATTATTAGATGTAAAGCTGGCCCTGATTTTTTTTCTTTTATTTTAACATGAGAAGATAAATGTAGAGGGGTGGGTGGAGTGCTCCTTTCAGTGGGATGGAGAGCTACAGCTCTTGCAGCTGTTCTGTAACTTGTGTTGGGGCTGACATGTGACACACAGTATCTCACTTTATGTGTTTGCAGGCAAGCTGATGAAGAATACCAGATTCTGGCAAACTCCTGGCGATATTCCAGTGCATTTACCAATAAGATTTTTTTTGCTATGGTAGATTTTGATGAAGGCTCAGATGTGTTTCAGATGGTAATGTTCTCTTCCTGTTCTATTTTTAACTTGTATTTTGGAGAACGAGTGTAAAGATGTGTATAAAATGTATCACAATGATTAAAGAGAGGTAGAGTTACCGAGCTCAGAAGTTAAAAGCTGCCACTCAGGTCCAGGAAAAAAAATAGAAGAGCAGAGGGCAGTGATATTTAGCAGTAGCATTAATAGTACTGAAAAATATGAAATTGGCACGAAGGATGTGCTAGCTTATCTGACTGTTGCTTCGGGGTCTGTCTTCTTTATGATGGATTCTCCTACAGCATAGGAAGAGGCAAGACGGAAAACACTGGAATCCTTAGGAATGGTTAAAAAAGGAATAGTAGATCAGGCTTTCAGTACTGACTGACTCCTACTCTTTTATTTTGTTGAAAGTATGTTGGAGAACTACAGTCACGAGCATATATGGAATGATAGGATTAATCATTCACTATAGGTTTCAAATATTAATTTTTCTTTAAAGAGATGCTCACCTCAGTATTTAAAAGCTATGAAATTTAGGCAATGCTATTTCAGCAGATGAAAGCTTTTGGAAAGGAGGGATGGAAACTTTCAGTATTCTTGCTGTATTTTCCCTTAGCGTTTCATCAAAAATTAATTCACTAAGCTATGACTTATAGAAGTTATTGTACATATTCCTATTCTGATGGTTTCTTTCCAGATAGTGTGTATAAACAGCTTCAAAAAACACTGTGATGCTGTGGAAAAAATAGTGTTGGGGAAAGGTCTTAATTAGGAAAAGATTAATCAAAAACAGAAGATGCTATAATGTCACTTGATAAACAAAAAGCTTTTATTTGTTGTAATGTCCTGTTAACTGGATGGAACCTCCGAAGTGCTTACTACAGGGCTGAGTACTGACAAAGGAATGTCAATTAATTCAGAAAGGAAGCCCAGATGTGTTTTTAAAAAACAAGCAAACAACAGCAATTTCCCCAACCATCAGAACAGCTGGCAGCAGAGAGCAGAAGTTACTTCTGAATGCTTAAGAGAGAAAACAGCGTGGTTCATATGAAGGAAAGTACAGAATGGTATTAATTACTGTCTTAGAAAAGGCAAGAGCTTGGTCTGTTTTTGAGATATGGAAGCATAAGCCACTGTACATGGTATACTTTGCTAAAGTAATTATGAAACTTGTTCATTGAATACCTATACTTTCTAATTGATTTGGTGACTGTTGCACCACACAGATGAACTGGAAGCACGCGTTGCTTAGTCGACCTCTGGTGTTGTGTTTTCTGTGGGTTTTCTCAATACAGCTCAACATGAATTCTGCTCCAACCTTCATTAATTTTCCTGCTAAAGGGAAGCCTAAACGAGGTGACACATATGAACTCCAGGTGCGCGGCTTTGCAGCTGAGCAGCTTGCTCGTTGGGTGGCTGACAGAACCGATGTCAATGTAAGTGTGCATAGAGAGGGACTTTATCCCTCACCACCTCTGCAGCACTCCCTCTTATGTTATTCTGGCTATATTTGTTAATTATTCTGTTGATATGTCTACTCTTGGACTCTCTAAATAGTTATTGCCTACATTATCTTCCATCCCTGGAAATGTTCCAAGTAAAGCTGAATGGAGCTTTGAGCAGCCTGGTCTAGTGGAAGGTGTCTCTTCTCAGAGACTGTTTGAACACAACTACATCTTTAAGGTTCCTTACTTAGCTGCAGACAACATACCAGAACACTGTGTCTGATAAGATGGTAAAAATTTTCTTGTTTCTCTTGTGTTTGAGGAAGGAAACTATTTCCATTAGTAGGTAAGGTAGTAGTATGTAAAGGAGGAAGAAATTTTACATACTTTTCAGGTTAGAGTTATCTTATAGCAACTTGTGGGAGGTTTCTTTGGAGTTGATATTTTTCTATTCTAATAAATGGAGGGTTTTTTTTAGCTGCAAGGTTATGTGTAATCTTGTTAAGTGAAAATAATGAAATAATGAAAATAATCTTGTGCGTAGATTCGTGTGATAAGGCCACCAAACTATGCTGGACCACTGATGTTAGGACTGCTGCTGGCTGTCATTGGCGGCCTTGTGTATTTGCGTGGGAGCAATCTGGATTTTCTGTATAACAAAACTGGCTGGGCATTTGCTGCTTTGGTGAGTAATCATGATTCTTGTCTACCTGTTGCCGTGAGTTTTATTGCAATCATATTTGTTTTTTAAATGTTCATGTTTAGACCTGCTAGAGGACATTGAGGTGCATTTAGCTTTTCAGTAGCCTGATAATATTTCATCTGTTTTTTTCAACTCAGTTGATACTTCATTGAATGCTTTCTATACTAATAAAAGGCCTGGATTAAGGTGGCATTCCAAACTAGCGCTTGTTAGTATTAATGAAAAGAAATGGAGTGGAAGAGATTTCTTAAGGAGTATTTTATTCTTTCCTATTCAGTGTTTTGTATTAGCAATGACATCAGGTCAGATGTGGAACCATATTAGAGGGCCACCCTATGCTCATAAGAACCCCCACACAGGACAAGTGGTAAGTCTCTTCTCTATTTATATTTCTGCATTTCTATTCTACAGAATAATGTCAGTACTGAAAGAGGCAAGTCAAATTGCAGATTCTATTCTTGACCTCATTATTAGAAAGTTAGTGAGGCTAACTTGGTCTTTGAGCAAGGCAAACTAGGGAATATTCAGTGCAGATATGGTCTGCCTTCTCTTAAAATATGTGAAAGAGGGGTTTTGTAGGTAAGCTGTGTGAATGGAAAGGGTCTTGGAAATCCAGTCAGGATTTAGGTTTAATTAATGTTATGCTTTCCTTGGCTGAAAAGAAACTGCAAACTCTTACTTTTCTACTAACCAATCACAAAAAACTGATTTTAATCTGAAACAAAATGTTCTGTTGTATAATTGGTGTGTGACAATGGTTACCCAGAATTAAATCTTCATAGGAAAGATATTATAGAATTTTTAGTTTGGTGATTCATTGTTTTTAAAAGACAGATGTTGCTCGTTCATGATGTTTGAAGAATGACAAACATTGCCTAGGGGTTTTTTTAGGTGTATTGCTTTCTGTTCACAGAAATAAGCTTCTAGGGAGCTTGAATAACTAATTCTTAATTGGACTAGAAATAGTAAGATCAATGTGCTATCTAGCAACATGCTCAGCTTCATGTTTGGAACAGCTCAAAGTGTTTTCTATGGGGCAAAGTATTAGATAGCCATCATACAGATGGTACTCTGCAGAAAACAGGGCATACTGGTTCAAAAGTGTTGCCTTGTTTTAATACCAAGGGAGTTCAGGGTTTTTTTGTGTGAGGAAACTTTGATTATTCTAGTAATTAAAGAGAGCTAAGAACATACTAAAAATAATGTTCTAGGGTAAACAGTTCAGTAACCCCGTATGCTGTCAACTTTGCTAACAAGTTATTTGGGATAGAGATTTCCCCCATGCTACTGTAAGCATTTCTTTCACATTTCCTACTTTCCTACTCCCCGCTAAAGAGTAAAGGGGTGTGTGTATGTGTATATATTTAAGAAGTTGAATGCTTTGGAGGAAGGATTTAACTATTCCATTTTATTTTCCTGTTTGCTTTTCAGCATTTAATTACCTGTAATACTTCCTCCTTTTCTTTCACATACATATTGCATCTCTAGTGATGAAGAGATATGACAGTTCTAAGTAGCTAACAGAAAAATAGAGTTGACTGTGTTGGGTCTTATCTATTAAATAGTGCTATTGTTGAGCTTGGCAATTTCATATTTAACCTGATATTCTGTATCTCATGCATCTATCTAATGACTTCCATATAAAACATCTTGCTTTGAGATTCTCAAGGTCTACTGATCTTAGACTTATGAAATCTCGTTGGGGGGGGGGAAAAATCAGTTCTAACCTGGCTTGAAATATACTGTGCTGCACACAGTACAGAAGGAGATGCTCAGTACAGTCTGTATGTCCCAAGAGCATTGCATTTCCCAAGGTTGCTTATACATTGTATATGGGCTTTTCTTATGTTTTTACTCTGCCAAAATGGATTTGGTGAAATGTCCTTCCATGCCTAGTTAGGTGGGTCAGACCCTCTGTATTCTTCCAGCAAAATGATGATCTGCTTATCAAATGTTTTTCTACTGGAATATAATCACAACCATAGTGAAGGAGAGCTTCCCCATAAAGGATTGAAGAGCAATAGTCTTAACTTCTATGAATTTCAAACTTTCTGTTGACTCATATAGTTGGTAAACTTCTAATGAAAAAAAACAACAACAAATGAAACCAATAGAAGATTCCTGTCTGAGCCAACTGAAGTTCCAAGTCAACAGAAGTTCTCATCTATGAAATGTTTTCTTCAAAGTATTTCTGCTTTTTATTTTGTAACACTATCTCTGTTTACCACGTTCCTAACTCTTTTTTGACCTTAACACAAAGACTGAAGAATAAAATTTCAAGGGTGATGTTAGTGGTGGTATTTTTTTCTCTGATGGCATGAAAATGATTTAAAATGCTCAGCACTGGAACCAAGTGAGTAGTATTCACACACTGTCCCAAAGATGAGAACAATGTCTGTAGCATAAGGATCCAAGTCAGGGTTTGGGTCAGACTTGAAAGCCAGTGGGTGCAGGGGGAATGTAACTATCCAAACAGGGAATCTGGGTGATGAAGGTTGTAGCAGGTCTTGCATTATTATAATCTGAGCAGTACTTTGGGCTGATTGCACATGATAGTACAGGAAGTATTTCCGATGCCCAATTCATGTTCAATAGATGAAATTGTTCATGCTAGAACATTTTTTGTCCTGTGAAGGAGACATTGCAAAATGCAGTTCCAAGCTCTATAGCTGCTGTTAATTGCTTCAAAGTTGACTCCAGCCTTTCTAAAATTCAGTTTCTCTTTGTCTCTTACAGAGCTATATCCATGGAAGCAGCCAAGCCCAGTTTGTTGCAGAAACACACATTGTTCTTCTGTTCAGTATCCTTACTGAGATGCAAGTGGTTGGTGACAGTTCTTCTCTTAGCTTATGCTGTAGCCTCTTCTATAAGTGTGTTTTGTCATGGCTCATATCTGTCTGCTAATACTGGTGCAGAAGCCTGTAGAGACTGTGTTTACAGAATGTTTACTGCTATCTCACCACCTTCTTCCCTTCTCAGTGACCAAACTGGATGGGTTCTTGTAGAGTCATAAAGATCTTCAGGACAGCCTCTTTTGCTTTACACGTGTTTTGTCTTTCAGTCTTACTTAATTCTTTTTGGTATTGAATGATTTCCTCTGTTACTGATGGTTTTTCTTTTATTTCTTGGCTTACCTTCTTTGCCTTTAACCTTAGCTCTCGTTCATGCTAACAAGTCAGGATTTTTTCATGCTGGTATTAAGCCATCAAAAGAGGTAAGCAGAATCTTGCTAGTTTGAATTTTCTCTTCTCATTTGTATGAAGTTGTTTCTTTAGAGTGTGCACTGTCTTTTCTGCTCATACATGCATGTGTTTATCCATCATCTGTGATTTGAATCTTCTCTCAGTCAAGCTCTTCTTGTCTTGTCACTTGTACCAGCCTGTGCCTTATTTTATTTTTACCAGGGAATAAGTCTTATTTAATACTGTATTTTCCTTGCAGCTTCACTGTCCCAAATTGCCTTTTTATGGTATACAGATCTACTTAGCAGCACACTTACCGCAGGCACGTGAATGAGTTTCTCTCTTAAACTGTATGATTTGAAACTACTTTATAAGTACCTGTCTCTATACTGGCTAAAAATCTCTGTTGCAACAGTGAGGTTCATAGTAACTGAGTGGCTTCATCTGCTTCCTCCCTTTTCTGTTAAATCTTTTCAAAATCCTAATTTCAGCAAGAGATTCATTTGGTTTTTTCCTTTTTTTTGTAATTTGGTGACATAAAGTGAACAATACTTAAAGTGCTGTTAGGAGTTAAAAGAAGCTTTCAAGTCTGTGTATTCCATATCAAAGACTTATTTAATACTGAAAAATTCAATTTGGTAAGGGACTTCCAGTCTTGTTCTTGCTACTGTTGTGCTTCTGATTCATTCAATTGAACGTAACAATTTTTTATTGATACCTGTGTGCATGAATGCTGTCTGTGACATCATGGAGCAGATTTACCATGTTGCTCAGTACATTTAGAACAGCAGAAGTTAGCGAGGTTCCTGTCATGTGAAAGTTGTTAATTGCTTTTCTCTTGGTTCTTTTGCTGAGGGTGGACTCTATCTGAAACTGAAAGATGTCATCTCCTTCAGCCCCTGCTGGCATCAATAAGTAGTTCTCATTTCAGGAGAATTGAGGCTAAAACTTCTCTAGTTTTGTTGTGTTGTTTATTTTTCTTTCTTGGGATTCATTCTTGGCAAATGCCAGGTGTTCTTTTGTCTGTGCTGCCTTAATTTTAGTTGTTTTTAATAATTTCTTTTAATTGAAGCTTTAGAAAAGACTCAAATCTTGCTATTTGAAAGACACCATGTTAGGTCAAGTGTTGTATTGATAGAATCATAGAATCACTCAGGTTGGAAAGGACCTCAAAGATCATCAAGTCCAACCACAGCCTAACCATAGTACCCTAACTCTAACAACCCTCTGCTAAATCATATCTCTGAGCACCACAATTCATTTTATTAATTCTGTTAGTTAAGATGCAGTTTGTAAATTCATTCTGGGAGTAGAGTAAAACAATAGTAGGAATGGACTTACCTCCCTGAACGAAGAAGTCTGGTTTCATTACAGGCTGAGACAGTGAATGCATATTCTCATATCATCGAGACCTACTATATATTCTGGCTTATGCTTCAAACTTTGTATTTATTTTCTCTTGGAATTTGATGATTTGTGAGCGATTTGATTTGCTTTTTTTACCCTTAGATTTGTTGATCAGACCAGGAAGCCTGTAATTTTTCAAACTTAGGAAGTTAGGAATGTGTGTATTGTATTAAGTCCGGTGTATTTTGTTGATTTAGCCTTAAACAGTGTCCACAGATGGTGGCGTTACTTTAGGAATGGTACTCCTCCATGAAGCTGCTACTTCTGACATGGATGTGGGGAAGAGAAAGAGTAAGTACTGATACCTTTCTCTCTATGTAGAGAAGTCACATAATATATAAATTAGGGTATTTAACAGAAATGCTTTTATGCTGTTTTTTTAATTGTGAATATTGGTCAATTTAAATTTTTATGATTTTCTGTTAGTTTCAGACAAATGATGATATCCAGGGTTTCTATGGACTCTTCAACATTACAGTTGGTTGCATAATAGTAGTAGATTAAGTTTCTATTTCAAAATCAGTTACTAACTTCTTCAAGAAAGATTTAAAGAAGGGGAAAAAATGACTCCAACTTTACTCTTATTCTTCAGTGTATGGCTGTATGGCAAACGGGTATTGGATTGGAAAGATTATGCTGTTACAAAGTAGAAATGAAATAAAGATTGTACCTGTGTCCTGGGCTTGCCAAAAGGTTCCCAGAGGGAGGATCTCCAGATAGAGATCCTTCCTCCTTGGGAGTCAGCCCTTAAATGGGGTCTAGGAGGTCACTCAGGTGAAACTGCATTCACCTGTGCCCCTGCAGCTGACTCAGCGCTCTCCTCAGGTGGTCAATCAGAGGTTCAGGCCGTGATTCAGCAGTTCCCATACATTCAGTTATCATAACATTAGAGTATTCCTTGTGGTCTAATATATTGCTGGGGTGGTCTGTTAGAATAAAAACAAGTCAACTTAAGCTGCTTGCTATAAAAAAAAAAAAAAAAAAAA